>JAUMJJ010000982.1:0-45206 GCA_033556795.1 Tapera naevia | reverse complement strand
CCTGACCCATAGGGACCCCCCTGACCCATAGAGACCCCCCCTGACCCACAGAGCCCCCCCTGACCCATAGAAACCCCCCTGACCCACAGAGCCCCCCCTGACCCCATAGGGACCCCCCTGACCCACAGAGCCCCCCCCTGACCCACAGAGCCCCCCCTGACCCATAGGGACCCCCCCTGACCCACAGGGACCCCCCTGACCCACAGAGCCCCCCCCGACCCACAGAGCCCCCCCTGACCCATAGGGACCCCCCTGACCCATAGGGACCCCCCCTGACCCACAGAGCCCCCCCTGACCCATAGAGACCCCCCTGACCCATAGAGACCCCCCTGACCCACAGAGACCCCCCCTGACCCACAGGGGACCCCCCTGACCCACAGAGCCCCCCCTGACCCATAGGGACCCCCCTGACCCACAGAGCCCACCCTGATCCATAGGGACCCCCCCCTGACCCATAGGGACCCCCCCTGACTCACAGTGCCCCCCCGACCCATAGGGACCCCCCCTGACCCATAGAGACCCCCCTGACCCACAGAGACCCCCCCTGACCCATAGGGACCCCCCTGACCCATAGGGACCCCCCCCTGACCCACAGAGCCCCCCCTGACCCATAGGCACCCCTCTGACCCATAGAGACCCCCCTGACCCACAGAGACCCCCCCTGACCCTTAGGGACCCCCCTGACCCATAGGGACCCCCCCTGACCCATAGAGCCCCCCCTGACCCATAGAGACCCCACCTGACCCATAGGGACCCCCCTGACCCATAGAGACCCCCCCTGACCCACAGAGACCCCCCCTGACCCACAGGGACCCCCCTTGACCCACAGAGCCCCCCCTGACCCATAGGGACCCCCCGACCCACAGAGCCCCCCCTGACCCATAGGGACCCCCCTGACCCATAGGGACCCCTCTGACCCATAGGGACCCCCCTGACCCACAGAGCCCCCCCTGACCCACAGAGACCCCCCCTGACCCACAGAGCCCCCCCCTGACCCACAGAGCCCCCCCCTGACCCATAGGGACCCCCCCGACCCACAGAGCCCCCCCTGACCCATAGGGACCCCCCCTGACCCATAGGGACCCCTCTGACCCATAGGGACCCCCCCTGACCCACAGAGCCCCCCCTGACCCATAGGGACCCCCCGACCCACAGAGCCCCCCCTGACCCATAGGGACCCCCCCTGACCCATAGGGGACCCCCCTGACCCACAGAGCCCCCCCGACCCATAGAGCCCCCCCCTGACCCATAGGGACCCCCCCTGACCCACAGAGCCCCCCCTGACCCACAGAGCCCCCCCCTGACCCATAGAGACCCCCCCTGACCCATAGGGACCCCCCCTGACCCATAGGGACCCCCCCTGACCCATAGGGACCCCCCCTGACCCACAGAGCCCCCCCTGACCCATAGAGACCCCCCTGACCCATAGGGACCCCCCCTGACCCACAGAGCCCCCCCTGACCCATAGAGACCCCCCCTGACCCATAAGGACCCCCCCTGACCCACAGGGACCCCCCTGACCCACAGAGCCCCCCCTGACCCATAGAGCCCCCCCTGACCCATAGGGACCCCCCCCTGACCCACAGAGACCCCCCCCTTCTTACCCCAACCCCCCCCTCCCCCCCCTCTCCTGCCCCACTCACCCCCTCCCCCCCCCAGGATGACCCCCCCCCCACCCAAGGAGGGCCCCGAGAAGGACCCCGGGGCCTCGGAGCCCCCCGAGGAGGACGAGAAGCGTCACGGGGTTCCTCCTGCTGAGCAGGGAGGACTCCACCATGGTGGGGGCACCTTCTGGGGGGGCTTCGGGACCTCCTGGGGGGGGCTTGAGACCTCCTGGGGGGGCTTTGGGTGGTGGGATGGGACCTCTGATGGGTTTGGGTGGTGGGATGGGACCTCCTGGGGGGGGAGATGGGACCTTCTGGGGGCAAAAGGGACCTCCTGGGAGGGCTTTGGGTGGTGGGATGGGACCTCTGGGGGCTTTGGGTGGTGGGAAGGGACCTCTTGGGGGTAAAAGGGACCTTCTGGGGGGGCTTTGGGTGGTGGAATGGGACCTCCTGGGGGTAGAAGGGACCTTCTGGGGGGGCTTTGGGTGGTGGGATGGGATCTCTGGGGGCTTTGGGTGGTGGGAAGGGACCTCTTGGGGGTAGAAGGGACCTTCTGAGGGGGCTTTGGGTGGTGGGAAGGGATCTCTGGGGGCTTTGGGTGGTGGGATGAGACCTCCTGGGGGGAGATGGGACCTCCTGGGGGGGGCTTTGGGTGGTGGGATGGGACCTCTTGAGGGTAAAAGGGACCTTCTGGGGGGGCTTTGGGTGGTGGGATGGGACCTCCTGGGGGGACTTGGGACCTCCTGGGGGGGCTTTGGGTGGTGGGAAGGGTCCTACTGGGGGGAGATGGGACCTTCTGGGGGGGCTTTGGGTGGTGGGATAGGACCTCTGGTGGCTTTGGGTGGTGGGAAGGGACCTCTTGGGGGTAAGAGGGACCTCCTGGGGGGGCTTTGGGACCTCCTGGGGGGGCTTTGGGTGGTGGGATGGGACCTCCTGGGGGTAAAAGGGACCTCCTGGGGGGGCTTTGGGACCTCCTGGGGGGGGTTTTGGGTGGTGGGATGGGACCTCTGGGGGCTTTGGGTGGTGGGAATGGACCTCCTGGGGGGAAATGGGGACCTCCTGGGGGGGCTTTGGGTGGTGGGATGGGATCTCTGGTGGCTTTATGTGGTGGGATGGGACCTTCTGGGGGGAGATGGGACCTCCTGGGGGCTTTGGGACCTTCTGGGGGGGGCTTTGGGTGGTGGGATGGGACCTCCTGGGGGGAGATGGGACCTCCTGGGGGGGGCTTTGGGTGGTGGGATTGGACCTCCTGGGGGGAGATGGGACCTCCTGGGGGGGCTTTGGGTGGTGGGATGGGATCTCTG
Organism: Tapera naevia; assembly: GCA_033556795.1. NCBI lineage: Eukaryota > Metazoa > Chordata > Aves > Cuculiformes > Neomorphidae > Tapera > Tapera naevia. The sequence continues at coordinate 42,298 of JAUMJJ010000982.1, read as the reverse complement.
GTGGCTTTGGGTGGTGGGAAGGGACCTCCTGGGGGAGCTTTGGGTGGTGGGACGGGACCTCTTGGGGGTAAAAGGGACCTCCTGAGGGGGCTTTGGGTGGTGGGATGGGATCTCTGGTGGCTTTGGGTGGTGGGATGGGACCTCCTGGGGGGGGAGATGGGACCTTCTGGGGGCAAAAGGGACCTCCTGGGGGGGCTTTGGGTGGTTGGAAGGGATCTCTGGTGGCTTTGGGTGGTGGGATGAGACCTCCTGGGGGGAGATGGGACCTCCTGGGGGGGTTTTGGGTGGTGGGATGGGACCTCCTGGGGGTAGAAGGGACCTTCTGGGGGGGCTTTGGGTGGTGGGAAGGGATCTCTGGTGGCTTTGGGTGATGGGATGGGACCTCCTGGGGGGAGATGGGACCTCCTGGGGGGGCTTGGGACCTCCTGGGGGGGCTTTGGGTGGTGGGATGGGACCTCCTGGGGGTAGAAGGGACCTTCTGGGGGGGGCTTTGGGTGGTGGGATGGGATCTCAGGTGGCTTTGGGTGGTGGGATGGGACCTCTTGGGGGGACATGGGACCTCCTGGGGGGGCTTTGGGTGGTGGGATGGGACCTCCTGGGGGGAGATGGGACCTCCTGGGGGAGTAAAGGGACCTCCTGGGGGGGTTTTGGGTGGTGGGAAGGGACCTCTGGGGGCTTTGGGTGGTGGGATGAGACCTCCTGGGGGGAGATGGGACCTCCTGGGGGGGCTTTGGGTGGTGGGATGGGATCTCTGGGGGGTAAAAGGGACCTTCTGGGGGAGCTTTGGGTGGTGGGATGGGACCTCCTGGGGGGGCTTGGGACCTCCTGGGGGGGCTTTGGGTGGTTGGATGGGATCTCAGGTGGCTTTGGGTGGTGGGATGGGACCTCTTGGGGGGGCTTTGGGACCTCCTGGGGGGGCTTTGGGACCTTCTGGGGGGGCTTTGGGTGGTGGGATGGGATCTCAGGTGGCTTTGGGTGGTGGGATGGGACCTCTTGGGGGGACATGGGACCTCCTGGGGGGGCTTTGGGTGGTGGGATGAGACCTCCTGGGGGAGTAAAGGGACCTCCTGGGGGGGTTTTGGGTGGTGGGAAGGGATCTCTGGGGGCTTTGGGTGGTGGGATGGGACCTCTTAGGGGTAGAAGGGACCTTCTGGGGGGGCTTTGGGTGGTGGGATGGGACCTCCTGGGGGCTTTGGGACCTTCTGGGGGTCTTTGGGTGGTGGGATGGGACCTCCTGGGGGGACTTGAGACCTCCTGGGGGGGCTTTGGGTGGTGGGATGGGATCTCTGGTGGCTTTGGGTGGTGGGATGGGACCTCCTGGGGGGACTTGAGACCTCCTGGGGGGGCTTTGGGTGGTGGGATGGGATCTCTGGTGGCTTTGGGTGGTGGGATGGGACCTCCTGGGGGCTTTGGGTGGTGGGAAGGGATCTCTTGGGGATAAAAGGGACCTCCTGGGGGGGCTTTGGGACCTCCTGGGGGGGCTTTGGGTGGTGGGATGGGACCTCCTGGGGGTAAAAGGGACCTCCTGGGGGGGCTTTGGGACCTCCTGGGGGGGTTTTGGGTGGTGGGATGGGATCTCTGGTGGCTTTGGGTGGTGGGATGAGACCTCTGGGGGGGAGATGGGACCTCCTGGGGGGAGATGGGACCTCCTGGGGGGGCTTTGGGTGGTGGGATGGGATCTCTGGGGGCTTTGGGTGGTGGGATGGGATCTCTTGGGAGTAAAAGGGACCTTCTGGGGGAGCTTTGGGTGGTGGGATGGGACCTCTTGGGGGGGCTTTGGGACCTCCTGGGGGGGCTTTGGGACCTTCTGGGGGGGCTTTGGGTGGTGGGATGGGACCTTCTTGGGGGAGATGGGACCTCCTGGGCGCTTTGGGACCTTCTGGGGGGGGCTTTGGGTGGTGGGATGGGACCTCCTGGGGGGACTTGAGACCTCCTGGGGGGCTTTGGGTGGTGGGATGGGATCTCAGGTGGCTTTGGGTGGTGGGAATGGATCTCCTGGGGGGACTTGAGACCTCCTGGGGGGGCTTTGGGTGGTGGGATGGGATCTCAGGTGGCTTTGGGTGGTGGGATGGGACCTCTTGGGGGGGAGATGGGACCTTCTGGGGGGGAAAAGGGACCTCCTGGTGGCTTTTGGGGTGGTGGGAAGGGACCTCTTGGGAGACAAGGAACCTCCTGGGGGAGGATGGGACCTCCTGGGGGGCTTTGGGTGGTGGGAAGGGATCTCTGGTGGCTTTGGGTGGTGGGATGGGACCTCCTGGGGGGGAGATGGGACCTTCTGGGGGGAGATGGGATCTCCTGGGGTGCCTTGGGACCTCCTAGGGGGGCTTTGGGTGGTGGGAAGGGACCTCTTGGGGGTAAAAGGGACCTTCTGGGGGGGCTTTGGGTGGTGGGATGGGATCTCTGGTGGCTTTGGGTGGTGGGATGGGACCTCCTGGGGGGGAGATGGGACCTTCTGGGGGCAAAAGGGACCTCCTGGGGGGGCTTTGGGTGGTTGGAAGGGATCTCTGGTGGCTTTGGGTGGTGGGATGAGACCTCCTGGGGGGAGATGGGACCTCCTGGGGGGGTTTTGGGTGGTGGGAAGGGATCTCTGGGGGCTTTGGGTGGTGGGATGGGACCTCTTGGGGGTAGAAGGGACCTTCTGGGGGAGTAAAGGGACCTCCTGGAGGGGCTTTGGGTGGTGGGAAGGGACCTCCTGGGGGGAGATGGGACCTTCTGGGGGGGCTTTGGGTGGTGGGATGGGACCTCTGGGGGCTTGGGACCTCCTGGGGGGGCTTTGGGTGGTGGGAAGGGTCCTACTGGGGGGAGATGGGACCTTCTGGGGGGGCTTGGGACCTCCTGGGGGGGCTTTGGGTGGTGGGATGGGACCTCCTGGGGGTAGAAGGGACCTTCTGGGGGGGCTTTGGGTGGTGGGAAGGGACCTCCTGGGGGGACTTGGGACCTCCTGGGGGGGCTTTGGGTGGTGGGATGGGACCTCTGGTGGCTTTGGGTGATGGGATGGGACCTCCTGGGGGGAGATGGGACCTCCTGGGGGGGCTTGGGACCTCCTGGGGGGGCTTTGGGTGGTGGGATGGGACCTCCTGGGGGTAGAAGGGACCTTCTGGGGGGGCTTTGGGTGGTGGGAAGGGACCTCCTGGGGGGACTTGGGACCTCCTGGGGGGGCTTTGGGTGGTGGGATGGGACCTCTGGTGGCTTTGGGTGATGGGATGGGACCTCCTGGGGGGAGATGGGACCTCCTGGGGGGGCTTGGGACCTCCTGGGGGGGCTTTGGGTGGTGGGATGGGACCTCCTGGGGGTAGAAGGGACCTTCTGGGGGGGCTTTGGGTGGTGGGAAGGGACCTCCTGGGGGGACTTGGGACCTCCTGGGGGGGCTTTGGGTGGTGGGATGGGACCTCTGGTGGCTTTGGGTGGTGGGAAGGGACCTCTTGGGGGTAAAAGGGACCTTCTGGGGGGGCTTTGGGTGGTGGGATGGGACCTCTTGGGGGGGAGATGGGACTTTCTGGGGGGAGATGGGATCTCCTGGGGGGGCTTGGGACCTCCTGGGGGGGAGATGGGACCTCCTGGGGGCCTTGGGACCTCCTGCGGGGCTTTGGGTGGTGGGAAGGGACCTCCTGGGAGGAGGAAGGGACCTCCTGGTGGCTTTTGGGTGGTGGGAAGGGACCTCCTGGTGGTTTTGGGGTGATGGGAAGGGATCTCAGGTGGCTTTGGGGGGTGGGAAGGGACCTCTTGGAGGCTTTTGGGTGGTGGGAAGGGATCTCTGGTGGCTTTGGGGGGTGGGAGATGTCCCGGTGTCTCCTCCCTCAGGTGCTGCAGACGGGGCAGGAGATCCTGGAGTTGGACACCAGTGGTTTTGCCACCCAAGGTCCGACCGTCTTCGCCGGCAACATCGGCGACGACCGCTACATCGTCCAGGTGTCCCCGCTCGGCGTCCGCCTGCTCCAAGGAGGTGGGGCCTGGGGGGGCTTCCTGGTGGCCATGGAGGGCCCTTCCAACCCAACCCAACCCATTCCAACCCAACCCAACCCAATCCAACCCAACCCAACCCAACCCAACCCATCCCAACCCAACCCAACCCAACCCAACCCAACTCAACCCAACCCATTCCAACCCAACCCAACTCAACCCAATCCAACCCAACTCAACCCAACCCAACCCAACGCAACCCAACCCAACCCAATCCAATCCAACCCAACGCAACCCAACCCAACCCAACCCAACCCAACTCAACCCAATCCAACCCAATCCAACCCAACCCAACCCATCCCATCCCAACCCAACCCAACTCAACCCAACCCATTCCAACCCAACCCAAGCCAAGCCAACCCAACCCAACCCAACGCAACCCATTCCAACCCAACCAATTCCAACCCATTCCAACCCAACCCAACCCATCCCATCCCAACCCATTCCAACCCAACCCAACCCAATCCAACCCATTCCAACCCAACCCAACCCAACGCAACCCAACTCAACCCAACCCAACCCAACCCATTCCAACCCAATACAACCCAACCCAACCCAACTCAACCCAACCCAACCCATCCCAACCCAACCCAATCCAACCCAATCCAACCCAACTCAACCCAACCCATTCCAACCCAACCCAACTCAACCCAATCCAACCCAACTCAACCCAACCCATCCCAACCCAACCCAACACAACCCAATCCAACCCAACCCAATCCAACCCAACCCAACCCAACGCAACCCATTCCAACCCAACCAATTCCAACCCATTCCAACCCAACCCAACCCATCCCATCCCAACCCATTCCAACCCAACCCAACCCAATCCAACCCATTCCAACCCAACCCAACCCAACGCAACCCAACTCAACCCAACCCAACCCAACCCATTCCAACCCAATACAACCCAACCCAACTCAACCCAACCCAACCCATCCCAACCCAACCCAATCCAACCCAATCCAACCCAACTCAACCCAACCCATTCCAACCCAACCCAACTCAACCCAATCCAACCCAACTCAACCCAACCTATCCCAACCCAACCCAACACAACCCAATCCAACCCAACCCAATCCAACCCAATCCAACCCAACCCAACCCAACCCAATCCAACCCAATCCAACCCAACCCATTCCAACCCAACCCAACTCAACCCAATCCAACCCAACCCAACCCATCCCAACCCAACCCAACCCAACCCAACTCAACCCAACCCAACCCATTCCAGCCCAACCCATTCCAACCCAACCCATCCCATCCCAAACCAACCCAACCCAACCCAACTCAACCCAACCCAACCCATTCCAACCCAACCCATTCCAACCCAACCCAACTCAACCCAACCCAACCCAACCCAACCCATCCCAACCCAACCCAACCCAACCCAACTCAACCCAACCCAACCCATTCCAACCCAACCCATTCCAACCCAACCCATCCCATCCCAAACCAACCCAACCCAACCCAACGCAACCCAACCCAACTCAACCCAACTAATGATTCCAAGATCTTGGAGGTCTCTTCCAAACCAACCAAACTCAACCTATTCCAACCCAACCCAACTCATTCCAGTCCAACCCAACCCAACTCAACCCATTCCAATCCAACCCAACCCATTCCATAGTTCCAAGATCTTGGAGGTCTCTTCCAACCCAACCCAACCCAACTCAACCCGTTCCAACCCAACCCATCCCATCCCAACCCAACCCAACCCAACCCAATCCAACCCATCCCAACCCAATCCAACTCAACCCAACCCAACCCATTCCAACCCAACCCAACTCAACCCAACCCAACCCAACCCAACTCATGATTCCAAGATCTTGGAGGTCTCTTCCAACCCAACCCAACTCAACCTATTCCAACCCAACCCAACTCATTCCAGTCCAACCCAACCCAACCCAACCCAACTCATGATTCCAAGATCTTGGAGGTCTCTTCCAACCCAACCCAACCCAACCCAACTCAACCTATTCCAACCCAACCCAACTCATTCCAGTCCAACCCAACTCAACCCAACCCAACTCAACCCATTCCAATCCAACCCAACCCAACCCATTCCATAGTTCCAAGATCTTGGAGGTCTCCTCCAACTCAACCCAACCCAACTCAACCCATCCCAACCCAACCCAACTCAACCCAACCCAACTCATGATTCCAAGATCTTGGAGGTCTCTTCCAACCCAACCCAACCCAACTCAACCGAACCCAACCCAACTCAACCCGTTCCAACCCAACCCATCCCAACCCAATCCAACCCAACTCAACCCAACCCAACCCAATCCAACTCAACCCAGTCCAACCCATCCCATCCCAACCCATCCCATCCCAACCCAACTCAACCCAATCCAACCCAACCCATGCCAACCCAACTCAACCCATCCCAACCCAACCCAACTCAACCCAACCCAACTCATGATTCCAGGATCTTGGGGGTCTCTTCCAACCCAACCCAACCCAACTCTTGACTCCATGATCTTGGAGGTCCCTCCCAACCCAACCCATTCTTCCAAGATCTTGGACGTCTCTTCCAACCCAACCCAACCCATCCCAACCCAACTCATGATTCCAAGATCTTAGAGGTCCCTTCCACCCCAACCCAACCCAACCCAACTGACGCTTCCCAGATCTCCGAGGTCCCCTCCCACCCCACCCACTCCACGCTCGGACCCCGGGGCCACCCCGAGGGTCCTCCTGGCCCCACCCCAACCTCCGCCGACCCCGTTCCAGTCAACCAACTCCACTTCATCCCGGTGGACTTGGGCTCCCCCATCGTCCACTGCGCGGTCGCCGACCCCTTCGTGGTGGTGCTGAGCGCCGAGGGCCAGGTCGCCATGTTTGTCCTCAAGAGCGACTCCTACGGCGGCCGCAGCCACCGCCTGGCGCTGCAGAAGCCCCAGATCCACCAGGTGAGTGGGCCCAAGGTGGGACGGTTCCAAGGTCTTTGAGGTCCCTTCCAACCCACCCCAACCCATGGTTCCATCGTCTTTGAGGTCTTTCCCAACCCAACCCATCCCATGGTTCCAAGGTCATTGAGATCCCTCCCAACAAGACCCAACCCAGCCCATCCCATGGTTCCAACCCAAGTCAAGTCATCCCAACCCAACTCAATCCAACCCATCCCATGGTTCCACGGTCTTTGAGGTCCCTCCCAACCCAACCCATCCCATGGTTCCAACCCAAGTCAACTCAACCCAACTCAACTCAACCCAACCCAACCCAACCCAACCCAACCCATCCCATGGTTACAAGGTCTTTGAGGTCCCTTCCAGCCCAACCCAACCCAACCCAACCCAACCCATGGTTCCATGGTCTTTGAGATCCTTTCCAACCCAACCCATGGTTCATGGTTCCAAGGTCTTTGAGGTCCCTTCCAACCCAACCCATCCCGTGGTTCCAAGGTCATTGATGTCCCTCCCAACTCAACCCAACCCACGGTTCCATGGTCTTTGAGATCTCTTCCAACTCAACCCAACTCATCCCATGGTTCCGAGATCTTCCAGGTCCCTTCCAACCCAACCCAACCCATCCCATGGTTCCAAGATCTATTTGGTCCCTCTCAACCCAACCCAACCCAATCCATGGTTCCACAATCTTGGAAGTCTCTTCCAACCCAACCCATTCAATGGTTCCAAGGTCTTTGAGGTCCCTCCCAACCCATGGTTCCAGGCCAAGTCAACTCAACCCAACCCAACTCAGCCCAACCCAACTCAGTCCAACCCATCGCATGGTTCCAAGGTCATTGAGGTCCCTTCCAACCCACCCCAACCCATGGTTCCATCGTCTTTGAGGTCTTTCCCAACCCAACCCAACCCACGGTTCCAAGGTCATTGAGATCCCTTCAAACCCAACCCAACCCATCCCATGGTTCCAAGGTCATTGAGGTTCCTTCCAACCCAACCCATCCCATGATTCCAAGGACATTGAGGTCCCTTCCAACCCAACCCAACCCAACCCATCCCACGGTTCCAAGGTCTTTGAGGTCCCTTCCAACCCAACCCAACCCATCCCATGATTCCAAGGTCTTTGAGGTCCCTTCCAACCCAACCCAACCCATGGTTCCAAGGTCATTGAGATCCCTTCCAACCCAACCCAACCCAACACAACCCAACCCATCCCATGGTTCCAAGGTCTTTGAGGTCCCTTCCAACCCAACCCATCCCATGGTTCCAAGGTCTTTGAGGTCCCTTCCAACCCAACCCATCCCATGGTTCCAAGGTCATTGAGATCCCTTCCAACCCAACCCAACCCAACCCGTCCCGTGGTACCAAGGTCTTTGAGATCGCTTCCAACCCAACCCAATCCAACCCAACCCAACCCAACCCAACCCATCCCATGGTTCCAAGGTCATTGAGGTCCCTTCCAATCCAACCCAACCCATGGTTCCATGGTCTTTGAGATCCCTTCCAACCCAACCCAACCCATTCCATGGTTCCATGGTCTTTGAGGTCCCTTCCAACCCAACCCAACCCTTCCCGTGGTTCCAAGGTCATTGAGATCCCTTCCAACCCAACACAACACAACCCAACCCATCCCACGGTTCCAAGGTCTTTGAGGTCCCTTCCAACCCAACCCAACCCATGGTTCCAAAGTCATTGAGGTCCCTTCCAACCCAACCCAACCCAACCCATCCCATGGTTACAAGGTCATTGAGGTCCCTTCCAACCCAACCCATCCCATGGTTCCAAGGTCATTGAGGTCCTTTCCAACCCAACCCAACCCATCCCGTGGTTCCAAGGTCATTGAGGTTCCTTCCAACCCAACCCAACCCATCCCATGATTCCAAGGTCTTTGAGGTCCCTTCCAACCCAACCCAACCCATGGTTCCAAGGTCATTGAGGTCCCTTCCAACCCAACCCAACCCAACCCATCCCACGGTTCCAAGGTCTTTGAGGTCCCTTCCAACCCAACCCATCCCACGGTTCCAAGGTCTTTGAGGTCCCTTCCAACCCAACCCATCCCATGGTTCCAAGGTCATTGAGGTCCCTTCCAACCCAACCCAACCCATCCCATGGTTCCAAGGTCATTGAGGTCCCTTCCAACCCAACCCAACCCAACCCATCCCACGGTTCCAAGGTCTTTGAGGTCCCTTCCAACCCAACCCATCCCACGGTTCCAAGGTCTTTGAGGTCCCTTCCAACCCAACCAATCCCACGGTTCCAAGGTCATTGAGGTCCCTTCCAACCCAACTCAACCCATCCCATGGTTCCAAGGTCATTGAGGTCCCTTCCAACCCAACCCAACCCATCCCATGATTCCAAGGTCTTTGAGGTCCCTTCCAACCCAACCCAACCCATGGTTCCAAGGTCATTGAGATCCCTTCCAATCCAACACAACACAACCCAACCCATCCCACGGTTCCAAGGTCTTTGAGGTTCCTTCCAACCCAACCCAACCCATCCCATGGTTCCAAGGTCATTGAGGTCCCTTCCAACCCAACCCAACCCAACCCATCCCATGGTTCCAAGGTCTTTGAGGTCCCTTCCAACCCAACCCAACCCAACCCATCCCGTGGTTCCAAGGTCATTGAGATCCCTTCCAACCCAACCCATCCCATGATTCCAAGGTCTTTGAGATCCCTTCCAACCCAAGCCAACCCATCCCATGGTTCCAAGGTCATTGAGATCCCTTCCAACCCAACCCAACCCAACCCATCCCACGGTTCCAAGGTCTTTGAGGTCCCTTCCAACCCAACCCAACCCATGGTTCCAAGGTCATTGAGATCCCTTCCAATCCAACCCAACCCAACCCAACCCATCCCACGGTTCCAAGGTCTTTGAGGTCCCTTCCAACCCACCCCAACCCAACCCATCCCGTGGTTCCAAGGTCATTGAGGTCCCTTCCAACCCAACCCATCCCACGGTTCCAAGGTCTTTGAGGTCCCTTCCAACCCAACCCAACCCAACCCATCCCACGGTTCCAAGGTCTTTGAGGTCCCTTCCAACCCAACCCATCCCATGATTCCAAGGTCATTGAGATCCCTTCCAACCCAACCCAACACAACCCAACCCATCCCACGGTTCCAAGGTCATTGAGGTCCCTTCCAACCCAACCCATCCCACGGTTCCAAGGTCTTTGAGGTCCCTTCCAACCCAACCCATCCCATGATTCCAAGGTCATTGAGATCCCTTCCAACCCAACCCAACACAACCCAACCCATCCCACGGTTCCAAGGTCATTGAGGTCCCTTCCAACCCAACCCATCCCACGGTTCCAAGGTCATTGAGGTCCCTTCCAACCCAACCCATCCCATGGTTACAAGGTCATTGAGGTCCCTTCCAACCCAACCCAACCCATCCCACGGTTCCAAGGTCATTGAGGTCCCTTCCAACCCAACTCAACCCGTCCCGTGGTACCAAGGTCTTTGAGATCGCTTCCAACCCAACCCAATCCAACCCAACCCAATCCAACCCAACCCAACCCAACCCAACCGAACCCATGGTTCCAAGGTCATTGAGGTCCCTTCCAATCCAACCCAACCCATGGTTCCATGGTCTTTGAGGTCCCTTCCAACCCAACCCAACCCTTCCCGTGGTTCCAAGGTCATTGAGGTCCCTTCCAACCCAACTCAACCCAACCCATCCCATGGTTCCAAGGTCTTTGAGGTCCCTTCCAACCCAACCCAACCCTTCCCGTGGTTCCAAGGTCATTGAGATCCCTTCCAACCCAACCCAACACAACCCAACCCATCCCACGGTTCCAAGGTCTTTGAGGTCCCTTCCAACCCAACCCATCCCACGGTTCCAAGGTCATTGAGGTTCCTTCCAACCCAACCCAACCCAACCCATCCCGTGGTTCCAAGGTCATTGAGGTCCCTCCCAACCCAACCCATTCCATGGTTCCAACCCAAGTCAAGTCAGCCCAACCCAACCCAACTCATCCCATGGTTCCGAGATCTTCCAGGTCCCTTCCAACCCAACCCAACCCATCCCATGGTTCCAAGATCTATTTGGTCCCTCTCAACCCAACCCAACCCAATCCATGGTTCCACAATCTTGGAAGTCTCTTTCAACCCAACCCATTCCATGGTTCCAAGGTCTTTGAGGTCCCTCCCAACCCATGGTTCCAAGCCAAGTCAACTCAACCCAAACCAACTCAGCCCAACCCAACTCAATCCAACCCATCGCATGGTTCTAAGGTCATTGAGGTCCCTTCCAACCCAACCCAACCCATGGTTCCATAGTCTTTGAGGTCTTTTCCAACCCAACCCAACCCATCCCATGGTTCCAAGGTCATTGAGATCCCTCCCAACAAGACCCAACCCAGCCCATCCCATGGTTCCAACCCAAGTCAAGTCATCCCAACCCAACTCAACCCAACCCATCCCATGGTTCCAACCCAAGTCAACTCAACCCAAGTCAACTCAACCCAACCCAACCTAACCCAACCCATCCCATGGTTCCAAGGTCTTTGAGGTCCCTTCCAACCCACCCCAACCCATGGTTCCATCGTCTTTGAGGTCTTTCCCAACCCAACCCATTCCATGGTTCCAAGGTCATTGAGATCCCTCCCAACAAGACCCAACCCAGCCCATCCCATGGTTCCAACCCAAGTCAAGTCATCCCAACCCAACTCAATCCAACCCATCCCATGGTTCCACGGTCTTTGAGGTCCCTCCCAACCCAACCCATCCCATGGTTCCAACCCAAGTCAACTCAACCCAACTCAACTCAACCCAACCCAACCCAACCCAACCCAACCCATCCCATGGTTACAAGGTCTTTGAGGTCCCTTCCAGCCCAACCCAACCCAACCCAACCCAACCCATGGTTCCATGGTCTTTGAGATCCTTTCCAACCCAACCCATGGTTCATGGTTCCAAGGTCTTTGAGGTCCCTTCCAACCCAACCCATCCCGTGGTTCCAAGGTCATTGATGTCCCTCCCAACTCAACCCAACCCACGGTTCCATGGTCTTTGAGATCTCTTCCAACTCAACCCAACTCATCCCATGGTTCCGAGATCTTCCAGGTCCCTTCCAACCCAACCCAACCCATCCCATGGTTCCAAGATCTATTTGGTCCCTCTCAACCCAACCCAACCCAATCCATGGTTCCACAATCTTGGAAGTCTCTTCCAACCCAACCCATTCAATGGTTCCAAGGTCTTTGAGGTCCCTCCCAACCCATGGTTCCAGGCCAAGTCAACTCAACCCAACCCAACTCAGCCCAACCCAACTCAGTCCAACCCATCGCATGGTTCCAAGGTCATTGAGGTCCCTTCCAACCCACCCCAACCCATGGTTCCATCGTCTTTGAGGTCTTTCCCAACCCAACCCATCCCATGGTTCCAAGGTCATTGAGATCCCTCCCAACAAGACCCAACCCAGCCCATCCCATGGTTCCAACCCAAGTCAAGTCATCCCAACCCAACTCAACCCAACCCATCCCATTATTCCACGGTCTTTAAGGTCCCTCCCAACCCAACTCAACCCATCCCATGGTTCCAACCCAAGTCAACTCAACCCAACCCAACCTAACCCAACCCATCCCATGGTTCCAAGGTCTTTGAGGTCCCTTTCAGCCCAACCCAACCCAACCCAACCCATGGTTCCATGGTCTTTGAGATCCTTTCCAACCCAACCCATGGTTCATGGTTCCAAGGTCATTGAGGTCCCTTCCAACCCAACCCATCCCATGGTTCCAAGGTCATTGAGGTCCCTCCCAACTCAACCCAACCCACGGTTCCATGGTCTTTGAGATCTCTTCCAACCCAACCCAACCCAACCCATGGTTCCAAGATCTTCCAGGTCCCTTCCAACCCAACCCAACCCCAGCCCATGGTTCCACGGTCTTGGTGGGTTCCTGGTGGCCTCTGGTGCCCCCCAGCAGCCCCCTGGTGTCCCCCCCCCCCCCCCAGCAATCCAAGGTGATCGCGTTGTGCCTCTACCGGGACGTCAGCGGCATCTTCACCACCGAGAGCCGAACGGGCGGCGCCCGCGACGAGCAGGGCCCCCGCGCCCACCCCGAGGCCGAGACCCTCATCCAGGACATCACCAGGTGGGTTTTTGGTGGGCCTGAGGGTCCTCGAGGTGATGGAGCGGCTCCTCCAGGAGGGACAACTCTTCTCTGATCCCTCCCAACCCAACCCAACCCATGGTTCGATGGTCTTGGAGGTCTCTTCCAACCCAACCCAACCCATGGTTCCAAGACCTTCAAGGTCTCTTCCAACCCAACCCAACCCATGGTTCCAAGACCTTCAAGATCTCTTCCAACCCAACCCAACCCAACCCAACCCAACCCAACCCATGGTTCAATGGTCTTCGAGGTCCCTTCCAACCCAACCCAACCCAACCCAACCCAATCCGTGGTTCAATGGTCTTCGAGGTCCCTTCCAACCCGACCCAAGCCATGGCTCAAAGACCTTCAAGATCTCTTCCAACCCAACGCAACTCAACTCAACCCAACCCAACCCAACCCAACCCAACCCATAGTTCAGTGGTCTTGGAGGTCTCTTCCAACCCAACCCAACCCATGGTTCCAAGACCTTCAAGGTCTCTTCCAACCCAACCCAACCCAAACCATGGTTCGATGGTCTTGGAGGTCTCTTCCAACCCAACCAAACCCATGGTTCCAAGACCTTCAAGGTCTCTTCCAACCCAACCCAACCCATGGTTCGATGGTCTTTGAGGTCCCTTCCGACCCAACCCAACCAATCCATGGTTCAATGGTCTTGGAGATCTCTTCCAACCCAACTCAACCCATTCCATGGTTCCAAGATCATCAGTATCTCTTCCAACCCAACCCAACCCAACCCATAGTTCCAAGATCTTGGAGGTCTCTTCCAACCCAACCCAACCCATGGTTCCAAGACCTTCAAGGTCTCTTCCAACCCAACCCAATCCATGGTTCGATGGTCTTTGAGGTCCCTTCCAACCCAAGCCAATCCATGGTTCCAAGACCTTCAAGGTCTCTTCCAACTCCAACCCAACTCAATCCATGGTTCAATGGTCTTGGAGGTCTCTTCCAACCCAACCCAACCCATTCCATGGTTCCAAGATCATCAAGATCTCTTCCAACCCAACCCAACTCAACCCAGCCCAACCCAACCCAACCCATGGTTCGATGGTCTTTGAGGTCCCTTCCAACCTAACCCAACCCAACTCATGGTTCCAAGACCTTCGAGGTCTCTTCCAACCCAACCCAACCCATGGTTCGATGGTCTTTGAGGTCCCTTCCAACCCAACCCAACCCAACTCATGGTTCCAAGACCTTCGAGGTCTCTTCCAACCCAATCCAACCCAACCCATGGTTCGATGGTCTTTGAGGTCTCTTCCAACCCAACCCAAACCAACCCAACCCAACCCAATCCATGGTTCAATGATCTTTGAGGTCCCTTCTAACTCAACCCAACCCAACACAATCCATGATTCCAAGATCTTCAAGACCTCTTCCAACCCAACCCAGACCAATCCAACCCATGGTTCAATGGTCTTTGAGGTCTCTTCCAACCCAACCCAACCCAACCCAACCCAACCCAACCCAACCCAACCCAACCCAATCCATGGTTCAATGGTCTTTGAGGTCTCTTCCAACCCAGCCCAACCCAAACCATGGTTCAATGGTCTTTGAGGTCTCTTCCAACCCAACCCAACCCAACCCAACCCAACCCAATCCATGGTTCAATGGTCTTGGAGGTATCTTCCAACCCAACCCAACCCAACCCAAATCATGGTTCAATGGTCTTTGAGGACTCTTCCAACCCAACCCAATCCATGGTTCAATGGTCTTTGAGGTCTCTTTCAACCCAACCCAACCCAACCCAACCCAAACCATGGTTCAATGGTCTTGGAGGTCTCTTCTAACCCAACCCAATCCATGGTTCAATGGTCTTGGAGGTATCTTCCAACCCAACCCAACCCAACCCAAACCATGGTTCAATGGTCTTGGAGGTCTCTTCTAACCCAACCCAATCCATGGTTCAATGGTCTTTGAGGTCTCTTCCAACCCAACCCAACCCAACCCATGGTTCAATGGTCTTTGAGGTCTCTTCCAACCCAACCCAACCCAACCCATGGTTCAATGGTCTTTGAGGTCTCACCCAACCCAACCCAACCCAATCCATGGTTCAATGGTCTTTGAGGTCTCTTCCAACCCAACCCAATCCATGGTTCAATGGTCTTTGAGATCTCTTCCAACCCAACCCAACCCAATCCATGGTTCGATGGTCTTTGAGGTCTCTTCCAACCCAACCCAACCCAACCCAACCCAAACCATGGTTCAATGGTCTTTGAGGTCTCTTCCAACCCAACCCAACCCAAACCATGGTTCAGTGGTCTTTGAGGTCTCTTCCAACCCAACCCAACCCAACCCAACCCAAACCATGGTTCAATGGTCTTTGAGGTCTCTTCCAACCCAACCCAACCCAATCCATGGTTCAATGGTCTTTGAGGTCTCTTCCAACCCAACCCAACCCAACCCATGGTTCAATGGTCTTTGAGGTCTCACCCAACCCAACCCAACCCAATCCATGGTTCGATGGTCTTTGAGGTCTCTTCCAACCCAACCCAATCCATGGTTCAATGGTCTTTGAGATCTCTTCCAACCCAACCCAACCCAACCCATGGTTCGATGGTCTTTGAGGTCTCTTCCAACCCAACCCAACCCATGGTTCAATGATCTTTGAGGTCTCTTCCAACCCAACCCAACCCAATCCATGGTTCGATGGTCTTTGAGGTCTCTTCCAACCCAACCCAACCCAACCCAATCCATGGTTCAATGGTCTTTGAGGTCTCTTCCAACCCAACCCAACCGAACCCAACCCAAACCATGGTTCAATGGTCTTTGAGGTCTCTTCCAACCCAACCCAACCCAATCCATGGTTCAGTGGTCTTTGAGGTCTCTTCCAACCCAACCCAACCCAACCCAAACCATGGTTCAATGGTCTTTGAGGTCTCTTCCAACCCAACCCAATCCATGGTTCAATGGTCTTTGAGGTCTCTTCCAACCCAACCCAACCCAAACCATGGTTCAATGGTCTTTGAGGTCTCTTCCAACCCAACCCAACCCAACCCAACCCAACCCAACCCATGGTTCAATGGTCTTTGAGGTCTCTTCCAACCCAACCCAATCCAATCCATAATTCAATGGTCTTTGAGGTCTCTTCCAACCCAACCCAACCCAACCCAACCCAACCCAACCCAACCCAACCCAAACCATGGTTCGATGGTCTTGGAGGTCTCTTCCAACCCAACCCAACCCATGGTTCCAAGACCTTCAAGATCTCTTCCAACCCAGCCCAACCCAACCCATGGTTCAATGGTCTTTGAGGTCCCTTCCAACCCAACCCAACCCAACCCAAGCCATGGCTCAAAGACCTTCAAGATCTCTTCCAACCCAACGCAACTCAACTCAACCCAACCCAACCCAACCCAACCCAACCCAACCCATAGTTCAGTGGTCTTGGAGGTCACTTCCAACCCAACCCAACCCATGGTTCCAAGACCTTCAAGGTCTCTTCCAACCCAACCCAACCCAAACCATGGTTCGATGGTCTTGGAGGTCTCTTCCAACCCAACCCAACCCAACCCAACCCATGATTCAAAGGTCTTTGAGGTCTCTTCCAACCCAACCCAATCCATGGTTCAATGGTCTTTGAGGTCTCTTCCAACCCAACCCAACCCAAACCATGGTTCAATGGTCTTGGAGGTCTCTTCCAACCCAACCCAATCCATGGTTCAATGGTCTTTGAGGTCTCTTCCAACCCAACCCAACCCAAACCATGGTTCAATGGTCTTTGAGGTCTCTTCCAACCCAACCCAACCCAACCCAATCCATGGTTCAATGGTCTTTGAGGTCTCTTCCAACCCAACCCAATCCAATCCATAATTCAATGGTCTTTGAGGTCTCTTCCAACCCAACCCAACCCAACCCAACCCAACCCAACCCAACCCAAACCATGGTTCGATGGTCTTGGAGGTCTCTTCCAACCCAACCCAACCCATGGTTCCAAGACCTTCAAGATCTCTTCCAACCCAGCCCAACCCAACCCATGGTTCAATGGTCTTTGAGGTCTCTTCCAACCCAACCCAACCCAAACCATGGTTCAATGGTCTTGGAGGTCTCTTCCAACCCAACCCAATCCATGGTTCAATGGTCTTTGAGGTCTCTTCCAACCCAACCCAACCCAATCCATGGTTCGATGGTCTTTGAGGTCTCTTCCAACCCAACCCAACCCAACCCAACCCAACCCAACCCAACCCAACCCAAACCATGGTTCAATGGTCTTTGAGGTCTCACCCAACCCAACCCAACCCAACCCATGGTTCAATGGTCTTTGAGGTCTCTTCCAACCCAACCCAACCCAACCCAACCCAACCCATGGTTCAATGGTCTTTGAGGTCTCTTCCAACCCAAACCAACCCAAACCATTGTTCAATGGTCTTGGAGGTCTCTTCCAACCCAACCCAACCCAAACCATGGTTCAATGGTCTTTGAGGTCTCTTCCAACCCAACCCAACCCAACCCAACCCAACCCAACCCAACCCATGGTTCGATGGTCTTTGAGGTCTCTTCCAACCCAACCCAACCCAACCCAACCCAAACCATGGTTCAATGGTCTTTGAGGTCTCTTCCAACCCAACCAACCCAACCCCAAGCCATGATTGGGTTGGGTTGGAACGGACCTCCAAGACCATTGAGGAGGTTCTGGATCAGCTCCCCCTGCCCTTGTGGAGCTCAACCTTCTCCAAACATCTCCATCCACCACCTTGGATGAGGAGGGGGCTCCTCGGATCCCCCCAGAAGGAACCTCGAGGTCGAGGTGAGACGACCTCGCTCAGGCTTTGAAGAAGCCCCCAAAGGGCCCCAACTTGACCACGAACATCTCCAGAGATGGAGAAGGAGGACCTTGGGGGGCGTTGACCACCGCGGGGGCTTTGAGGAAGGTGGGGTTGGACTTGGCGAGTCTTCATCCAGCTTAATCCGGTTTTTAATCCCTCTTCTCCCGCGGCGGCGGCGGCGGCGGCGGTGGTTGGTGGTTGGTGGTGGCAGCGAGACGGTGGACGATGAGGAGGAGATGCTCTACGGGGACTCGGGGTCCCTCTTCAGCCCGGCCAAGGAGGAACCGCGACGCAGCTGCGGCGGCGCCGAACGGGAGCAGCCCCAGGACCAGGCGGAGCCGACGCATTGGGCGCTGCTGGTGCGCGAGAGCGGCGCCATGGAGGTGAGGAGGGCCCCGCGCTGGGATCCCGGCTCGGAATCCTTGGGATCCTGGGACTGAATCCCTGGGATCCCGGGTCAGAATCCGGGTTCATAATCCCTGGGATCCCGGCTCGGAATCCCTGGAATCCCTGGACATAATCCCTGGGATCCCGGCTCGGAATTCTTGGGATCCTGGGACTGAATCCCTGGGATCCTGGGCCAGAATCCTTGGAATCCTGGGCCAGAATCCTTGGAATCCCTGGCCTGAATCCCTGGAATCCCAGGCCAGAATCCCTGGAATCCCGGGCCAGAATCCTTGGAAGCCCAGGCCAGAATCCTTGGAATCCTGGGCCAGAATCCTTGGAATCCCGGGCCGGAATCCCTGGACATAATCCCTGGGATCCCGGCTCGGAATCCTTGGAATCCTGGGCCATAATCCCTGGGATCCTGGCTTGGAATCCCTGGAATCCCTGCCTGGAATCCCTGGGATCCCGGGCCAGAATCCTTGGAATCCTGGGCCAGAATCCTTGGAATCCCAGGCCAGAATCCCTGGAATCCCGGGCCATAATCCTTGGAATCTTGGGCCAGAATCCCTGGAATCCCTGGCCAGAATCCCTGGGATCCCGGGTCAGAATCCGGGTTCATAATCCCTGGGATCCCGGCTCGGAATCCTTGGGATCCTGGGACTGAATCCCTGGAATCCCAGGCCAGAATTCCTGGAATCCTGGGCCAGAATCCTTGGAATCCTGGGCCAGAATCCTTGGAATCCTGGGCCAGAATCCCTGGGATCCCGGGCCAGAATCCTTGGAATCCCATCTCGGAATCCTTGAAATCCCAGACCAGAATCCTTGGAATCCCGGGCCTGAATCCCTGGGATCCCGGGCCAGAATCCTTGGAATCCCAGGCCAGAATCCCTGGAATCCTGGGCCATAATCCTTGGAATCTTGGGCCAGAATCCCTGGAATCCCGGCTCGGAATCCTTGGAATCCTGGGCCATAATCCCTGGGATCCTGGCTCGGAATTCTTGGGATCCTGGGACTGAATCCCTGGGATCCTGGGCCAGAATCCTTGGAATCCCAGGCCTGAATCCTTGGAATCCTGGGCCATAATCCTTGGAATCTTGGGCCAGAATCCCTGGAATCCCGGCTCGGAATCCTTGGAATCCTGGGCCATAATCCCTGGGATCCTGGCTTGGAATCCCTGGAATCCCTGGCCAGAATCCCTGGGATCCCGGGCCAGAATCCTTGGAATCCCAGGCCAGAATCCCTGGAATCCTGGGCCATAATCCTTGGAATCTTGGGCCAGAATCCCTGGAATCCCGAGCAATAATCCCTGGCCAGAATCCCTGGGATCCCGGGACAGAATCCGGGTTCATAATCCCTGGGATCCCGGCTCGGAATCCTTGGAATCCTGGGCCATAATTCCTGGAATCCCGGCTTGGAATTCCTGGAATCCCGGCTTGGAATCCCTGGAATCCCTGGCCAGAATCCCTGGGATCCCGGGCCAGAATCCTTGGGATCCCGGGCCAGAATCCTTGGAATCCCTGGCCAGAATCCCTGGGATCCCGGGCCTGAATCCCTGGGATCCCGGCTCGGAATCCGGGTTCATAATCCCTGGGATCCTGGCTCGGAATCCTTGGAATCCCAGGCCTGAATCCCTGGGATCCCAGCTCGGAATCCCTGGAATCCTGGGCCATAATCCTTGGAATCCCAGGCCAGAATCCTTGGAATCCCAGGCCAGAATCCCTGGGATCCCGGGCCAGAATCCTTGGAATCCTGGGCCAGAATCATTGGAATCCCAGGCCAGAATCCCTGGAATCCCTGGCCAGAATCCCTGGAATCCTGGGCCATAATCCTTGGAATCTTGGGCCATAATCCCTGGAATCCCGGCTTGGAATCCCTGGAATCCCTGGCCAGAATCCCTGGGATCCCGGGTCAGAATCCGGGTTCATAATCCCTGGGATCCCGGCTCGGAATCCTTGGGATCCTGGGACTGAATCCCTGGAATCCCAGGCCAGAATTCCTGGAATCCTGGGCCAGAATCCTTGGAATCCCAGGCCAGAATCCTTGGAATCCTGGGCCAGAATCCTTGGAATCCCTGGCCTGAATCCCTGGAATCCCAGGCCAGAATCCCTGGAATCCTGGGCCATAATCCTTGGAATCTTGGGCCATAATCCCTGGAATCCCGGCTTGGAATCCCTGGAATCCCTGGCCAGAATCCCTGGGATCCCGGGTCAGAATCCGGGTTCATAATCCCTGGGATCCCGGCTCGGAATCCTTGGGATCCTGGGACTGAATCCCTGGAATCCCAGGCCAGAATTCCTGGAATCCTGGGCCAGAATCCTTGGAATCCCAGGCCAGAATCCTTGGAATCCTGGGCCAGAATCCTTGGAATCCCTGGCCTGAATCCCTGGAATCCCAGGCCAGAATCCCTGGAATCCTGGGCCATAATCCTTGGAATCTTGGGCCATAATCCCTGGAATCCCGGCTTGGAATCCCTGGAATCCCTGGCCAGAATCCCTGGGATCCCGGGTCAGAATCCGGGTTCATAATCCCTGGGATCCCGGCTCGGAATCCTTGGGATCCTGGGACTGAATCCCTGGGATCCCAGCTTGGAATCCTCGGAATCCTTGGAATCCCGGGACTGAATCCCTGGGATCCCGGCTCGGAATCCTTGGAATCCTGGGCCTGAATCCCTGGAATCCCAGGCCAGAATTCCTGGAATCCTGGGCTAGAATCCTTGGAATCCTGGACCAGAATCCCTGGGATCCCGGGCCAGAATCCTTGGAATCCCATCTCGGAATCCTTGAAATCCCAGACCAGAATCCTTGGAATCCCGGGCCTGAATCCCTGGGATCCCGGGCCAGAATCCTTGGAATCCTGGGCCAGAATCATTGGAATCCCAGGCCAGAATCCCTGGAATCCTGGGCCATAATCCTTGGAATCTTGGGCCAGAATCCCTGGAATCCTGAGCAATAATCCCTGGCCAGAATCCCTGGGATCCCGGGACAGAATCCGGGTTCATAATCCCTGGGATCCTGGCTCGGAATCCTTGGAATCCTGGGCCATAATTCCTGGAATCCCGGCTTGGAATCCCTGGAATCCCTGGCCAGAATCCCTGGGATCCCGGGCCAGAATCCTTGGGATCCCGGGCCTGAATCCCTGGGATCCCGGCTCGGAATCCGGGTTCATAATCCCTGGGATCCTGGCTCGGAATCCTTGGAATCCCAGGCCTGAATCCCTGGGATCCCAGCTCGGAATACTTGGGATCCTGGGCCAGAATCCCTGGAATCCTGGGCCATAATCCTTGGAATCCCAGGCCAGAATCCTTGGAATCCCAGGCCAGAATCCATGGGATCCCAGGCCAGAATCCCTGGAATCCTGGGCCATGATCCTTGGAATCTTGGGCCAGAATCCTTTGGATCCCAATTCATAATCCTGGTTCATAATCCCTGAAATCCCTGCCTGGAATCCCTGGGATCCCAGACCGTAATCCCTGGGATCATGGCTAGAATCCCTGGGATCCTGGGCCAAAACCCTTGGAATCCTGAGCCTGAATCCCTGGGATCCCTGGCCAGAATCTGGGTTCATAATCCCTGGAATCCTGGGCCATAATCCTTGGAATCTTGGGCCATAATCCCTGGAATCCTGGCTCGGAATCCCTGGAATCCCTGGCCATAAACCCTGGCATCTCGGGCCAGAATCCTTGGAATCCCGTCTCGGAATCCTTGGAATCCCAGGCCAGAATCCCTGGAATCCTAATTTATAATCCCGGTTCATAATCCCTGAAATCCCTGCCTGGAATCCCTGGGATCCCAGAGCGTAATCCCTGGAATCCCAGACCATAATCCTTGGAATCTTGGGCCATAATCCCTGGAATCCCAGCTTGGAATCCCTGGAATCCCTGGCCAGAATCCCTGGGATCCCAGCTCAGAATCCTTGGAATCCTGGGACTGAATCCCTGGGATCCCGGCTCGGAATCCTTGGAATCCCTGGCCAGAATCCCTGGGATCCCGGGTCAGAATCCGGGTTCATAATCCCTGGGATCCCGGCTCGGAATCCTTGGGATCCCTGGACATAATCCCTGGGATACCAACTCGGAATCCTCGGAATCCCGGGACTGAATCCCTGGGATCCCGGCTCGGAATCCTTGGAATCCTGGGCCATAATTCCTGGAATCCTGGCTTGGAATCCCTGGAATCCCTGGCCAGAATCCCTGGGATCCCGGGCCAGAATCCTTGGAATCCCAGGCCATAATCCCTGGGATCCCAGCTCGGAATCCTTGGAATCCTGGGACTGAATCCCTGGGATCCCGGGTCAGAATCCGTTTTCATAATCCCTGGGATCCCGGGCCAGAATCCTTGGAATCCTGGGCCAGAATCCCTGGGATCCCAATTCATAATCCCGGTTCATAATCCCTGAAATCCCTGCCTGGAATCCCTGGGATCCCAGACCGTAATCCCTGGGATCATGGCTAGAATCCCTGGGATCCCGGGCCAGAACCCTTGGAATCCTGGGCCTGAATCCCTGGAATCCCTGGCCAGAATCTGGGTTCATAATCCCTGGAATGCCAGGTCAGAATCCTTGGAATCCTGGGCCATAATCCCTGGGATCCCTGGCCATAATCCTTGGAATCTTGGGCCATAATCCCTGGAATCCTGGCTCGGAATCCCTGGGATCCCTGACCATAATCCCTGGAATCCCGGGCCAGAATCCCTGGGATCCGGGGCCATAATCCCAGTTCATAATCCCTGAAATCCCATCCTGGGATCCCTGGAATTCTGGGCCAGAATTCAAGGAATCCCTGGCCAGGATCCCTGAAATCTGGGCCTGGAATCCCTGCCCAGAATCATTGCCATCCCGTGCCCACCCAGGTGCCCACCCTTTGCCCCCCCTCAGCTGTTCCAGCTGCCCCAGTGCCCACATCCACATCCCATATGCCCCATCCATGCCCATATTGGTGCCCATCTCTCTCCCAATCCCACCTCCCAATCCCATAATCCCATAATCCCATGTCCTGTGCCCACCCAGGTGCCCACCCTTTGCCCTCCCCAGCTGTTCCAGCTGCCCCAGTGCCCACATCCCATACCCCATTCCCATATCCAGGCCCATATTGGTACCCTTATGCCCCATCCATGCCCATCTCTCTCTCTCTCTCCCAATCCCACCTCCCAATCCCATAATCCCATGCCCCGTGCCCACCCAGATGCCCATCCTTTGCCCCCCCCCAGCTGTTCCAGCTGCCCCAGTGCCCACATCCACATCCCATATGCCCCATCCATGCCCATACTGGTGCCCATCCCTCTCTCTCTGTCCCAATCCCACCTCCCAATCCCATAATCCCATGCCCCATGCCCACCCTTTGCCCACCCTTTGCCCCCCCTCAGCTGTTCCAGCTGCCCCAGTGCCCACATCCACATCCCATATGCCCCATCCACACCTATATTGGTGCCCACCTCTCTCCCAATCCCACCTCCCAATCCCATAATCCCATGCCCCATGCCCACCCTTTGCCCACCCTTTGCCCTCCCCAGCTGTTCCAGCTGCCCCAGTGCCCACATCCATATGCCATATTCCCCATCCATGCCCATACTGGTGCCCATCTCTCTCTCTCTCTCCCAATCCCACCTCCCAATCCCATAATCCCATAATCCCATGCCCCGTGCCCACCCTTTGCCCATCCTTTGCCCCCCCTCAGCTGTTCCAGCTGCCCCAGTGCCCACATCCACATCCCATATGCCCCATCCATGCCCATATTGGTGCCCATCTCTCTCCCAATCCCATCTCCCAATCCCATAATCCCATAATCCCATGCCCCGTGCCCACCCAGATGCCCACCTTTTGCCCCCAAAGCTGTTCCAGCTGCCCCAGTGCCCACATCCATATCCCATATTCCCCATCCATGCCCATACTGGTGCCCATCTCTCTCTCTCTCCCCCAATCCCACCTCCCAATCCCGTAATCCCATAATCCCATGCCCCATGCCCACCCAGATGCCCACCCTTTGCCCTCCCCAGCTGTACCAGCTGCCCCAGTGCCCACATCCATATCCGGTATTCCCCATTAATGCCCATATTGGTGCCCATCTCTCTCCCAATCCCACCTCCCAATCCCATAATCCCATAATCCCATGCCCCATGCCCACCCAGACGCCCATCCTTTGCCCTCCCCAGCTGTTCCAGCTGCCCCAGTGCCCACATCCACATCCCATATGCCCCATCCATGCCCATATTGGTGCCCATCCCTCTCCCAATCCCACCTCCCAATCCCATAATCCCATGCCCCGTGCCCACCCTTTGCCCACCCTTTGCCCTCCCCAGCTGTTCCAGCTGCCCCAGTGCCCACATCCATATCCCATATTCCCCATTAATGCCCATACTGGTGCCCATCCCTCTCTCTCTGTCCCAATCCTACCTCCCAATCCCATAATCCCATGCCCCGTGCCCACCCTTTGCCCACCCTTTGCCCTCCCCAGCTGTTCCAGCTGCCCCAGTGCCCACATCCATATCCCATATGCCCCATTAATGCCCATACTGGTGCCCATCCCTCTCTCTCTCTCCCAATCCCACCTCCCAATCCCATAATCCCATGCCCCGTGCCCACCCAGATGCCCACCCTTTGCCCTCCCCAGCTGCTCCAGCTGCCCCAGTGCCCACATCCATATCCCATATTCCCCATTAATGCCCATACTGGTGCCCATCCCTCTCTCTCTGTCCCAATCCCACCTCCCAATCCCATAATCCCATGCCCCATGCCCACCCTTTGCCCACCCTTTGCCCTCCCCAGCTGTTCCAGCTGCCCCAGTGCCCACATCCACATCCCATATGCCCCATCCATGCCCATATTGGTGCCCACCTCTCTCCCAATCCCACCTCCCAATCCCATAATCCCATAATCCCATGCCCTGTGCCCACCCTTTGCCCACCCTTTGCCCTCCCCAGCTGTTCCAGCTGCCCCAGTGCCCACATCCACATCCCATATGCCCCATCCATGCCCATATTGGTGCCCATCTCTCTCCCAATCCCACTTCCCAATCCCATAATCCCATAATCCCATGCCCTGTGCCCACCCAAATGCCCACCCTTTGCCCCCCCCAGCTGTTCCAGCTGCCCCAGTGCCCACATCCATATCCCATATTCCCCATCCATGCCCATACTGGTGCCCATCCCTCTCTCTCTGTCCCAATCCCACCTCCCAATCCCATAATCCCATGCCCCGTGCCCACCCTTTGCCCACCCTTTGCCCTCCCCAGCTGTACCAGCTGCCCCAGTGCCCACATCCACATCCCATATTCCCCATCCATGCCCATATTGGTGCCCATCTCTCTCCCAATCCCAGCTCCCAATCCCATAATCCCATAATCCCGTGCCCCGTGCCCACCCTTTGCCCATCCTTTGCCCTCCCCAGCTGTTCCAGCTGCCCCAGTGCCCACATCCACATCCCATATTCCCCATTAATGCCCATATTGGTGCCCATTTCTCTCCCAATCCCACCTCCCAATCCCATAATCCCATAATCCCATGCCCCGTGCCCACCCTTTGCCCACCCTTTGCCCTCCCCAGCTGTTCCAGCTGCCCCAGTGCCCACATCCACATCCCATATGCCCCATCCATGCCCATATTGGTGCCCACCTCTCTCCCAATCCCACCTCCCAATCCCATAATCCCATGCCCCATGCCCACCCTTTGCCCACCCTTTGCCCTCCCCAGCTGTTCCAGCTGCCCCAGTGCCCACATCCACATCCCATATGCCCCATCCATGCCCATACTGGTGCCCATCTCTCTCTCTCTCTCCCAATCCCACCTCCCAATCCCATAATCCCATGCCCCATGCCCACCCTTTGCCCATCCTTTGCCCCCCCTCAGCTGTTCCAGCTGCCCCAGTGCCCACATCCACATCCCATATGCCCCATCCATGCCCATATTGGTGCCCATCTCTCTCCCAATCCCATCTCCCAATCCCATAATCCCATAATCCCATGCCCCGTGCCCACCCAGATGCCCACCTTTTGCCCCCAAAGCTGTTCCAGCTGCCCCAGTGCCCACATCCATATCCCATATTCCCCATCCATGCCCTTACTGGTGCCCATCTCTCTCTCTCTCCCCCAATCCCACCTCCCAATCCCGTAATCCCATAATCCCATGCCCCATGCCCACCCAGATGCCCACCCTTTGCCCTCCCCAGCTGTTCCAGCTGCCCCAGTGCCC
This sequence comes from Tapera naevia, assembly GCA_033556795.1. Classification (NCBI taxonomy): domain Eukaryota; kingdom Metazoa; phylum Chordata; class Aves; order Cuculiformes; family Neomorphidae; genus Tapera; species Tapera naevia. Next base: position 15,987 of record JAUMJJ010000982.1, on the reverse strand, counting down.
ACATCCACATCCCATATTCCCCATCCATGCCCATATTGGTGCCCATTTCTCTCTCAATCCCACCTCCCAATCCCATAATCCCATAATCCCATGCCCCATGCCCACCCTTTGCCCACCCTTTGCCCTCCCCAGCTGTACCAGCTGCCCGAGTGGCGCCGGGTGTTCCTGGCCAAGCACTTCCCGATGGGGCAGCGCGTCCTGGTCGACAGCTCCTTCGGGCAGGCGCCGGCGGCGGGCGATGCCAAGCGGGAGGAGGCCACGCGCCAGGGCCAGCTGCCCCTCGTCAAGGAGGTCCTCCTGGTGGCCCTGGGCAACCGACGCACCCGCCCCTTCCTCCTGGTACCCGCTTTGGGGGGGGCATCAAGGGAGAGGGGGGGGTAGGGGTGCTGGGGGAGGGGTACCAGGGATGTGGGGAGATGCTGGGGGGTGCCAGGGATGCTGGAGGGTACCAGGAGATGCCAGGGATGCTGGGAAGTGCCAGGGATGCTGAGGATGTAGGGAGATGCCAAGGATGCCAAGGGGTCCCTGGAGATGCTGAGGGGTACCAGGAGATGCCAGGGATGCTGAGGATGAAGGGAGATGCTGGGGGGTGCCAGGGATGCTGTAGGGTACCAGGAGATGCCAGGGATGCTGAGGATGAAGGGAGATGCTGGGGGGTGCCAGGGATGCTGTAGGGTACCAGGAGATGCCAGGGATGCTGAGGATGTGGGGAGATGCTGGGGGGTACCAGGGATGCTGGAGGGTACCAGGAGATGCCAGGGATGCTGAGGATGTGGGGAGATGCTGGGGGGTGCCAGGGATGCTGTAGGGTACCAGGAGATGCCAGGGATGCTGAGGATGTAGGGAGATGCCAAGGATGCCAAGGGGTCCCTGGAGATGCTGAGGGGTACCAGGAGGTGCCAGGGATGCTGAGGATGTAGGAAGATGCTGGGGGGTGCCAGGGATGCTGCAGGGTACCAGGAGATGCCAGGGATGCTGAGGATGTAGGGAGATGCCAAGGATGCCAAGGGGTCCCTAGAGATGGTGAGGGATACCAGGAGGTGCCAGGGATGCTGAGGATGTGGGGAGATGTTGGGGGGTGCCAGGGATGCTGTAGGGTACCAGGAGATGCCAGGGATGCTGGGGGGTACCAGGGATGCTGGGAGTTGTCAATGGGGCACCGGGAGAGGCTGTGGGGTACCAGGAGGTGCCAGGGATGTTTTGGGGTGCCTGGAGGTGCCAGGGATGCTGAGGGTGCTGGGAGATGCCAGGGATGGTGAGGGGGTACCAGGGATGGTGGGAGGTGCCAGGGGAGCTGGAGGGTGGGTACCAGGGATGCTGAGGATGAAGGGAGATGCTGGGGGATGCCAGGGATGCTCGAGGGTACCAGGAGATGCCAGGGATGCTGGGGATGAAGGGAGATGCTGGAGGGTGCCAGGGATGCTGGAGGGTACCAGGAGATGCCAGGGATGCTGAGGATGAAGGGAGATGCTGGGGGGTGCCAGGGATGCTGGAGGGTACCAGGAGATGCCAGGGATGCTGAGGATGTAGGAAGATGCTGGGGGGTGCCAGGGATGCTGCAGGGTACCAGGAGATGCCAGGGATGCTGAGGATGTAGGAAGATGCTGGGGGGTGCCAGGGATGCTGGAGGGTACCAGGAGGTGCCAGGGATGCTGAGGATGTAGGAAGATGCTGGGGGGTGCCAGGGATGCTGCAGGGTACCAGGAGATGCCAGGGATGCTGAGGATGTAGGGAGATGCCAAGGATGCCAAGGGGTCCCTAGAGATGGTGAGGGGTACCAGGAGGTGCCAGGGATGCTGAGGATGTGGGGAGATGCTGGGGGGTGCCAGGGATGCTGCAGGGTACCAGGAGATGCCAGGGATGCTGGGGGGTACCAGGGATGCTGGGAGTTGTCAATGGGGCACCGGGAGAGGCTGTGGGGTACCAGGAGGTGCCAGGGATGTTTTGGGGTGCCTGGAGGTGCCAGGGATGCTGAGGGTGCTGGGAGATGCCAGGGATGGTGAGGGGGTACCAGGGATGGTGGGAGGTGCCAGGGGAGCTGGAGGGTGGGTACCAGGGATGCTGAGGATGTGGGGAGATGCTGGGGGGTGCCAGGAGATGCCAGGGATGCTGGGAAGTGCCAGGGATACTGAGGATGTAGGGAGATGCCAAGGATTCCAAGGGGTCCCTGGAGATGCTGAGGGGTACCAGGAGGTGCCAGGGATTCTGGGAGGTGCCAGGGATGCTGCAGGGTACCAGGAGGTGCCAGGGATGCTGAGGATGAAGGGAGATGCTGGGGGGTGCCAGGGATGCTGGAGGGTACCAGGAGATGCCAGGGATGCTGAGGATGTGGGGAGATGCTGGGAGGTGCCAGGGATGCTGTAGGGTACCAGGAGATGCCAGGGATGCTGAGGATGTAGGGAGATGCCAAGGATGCCAAGGGGTCCCTAGAGATGGTGAGGGGTACCAGGAGGTGCCAGGGATGCTTTGGGGTGCCTGGAGGTGCCAGAGATGCTGAGGATGTAGGGAGGTGCTGGGGGGTGCCAGGGATGCTGCAGGGTACCAGGAGATGCCAGGGATGCTGAGGATGTGGGGAGATGCTGGGGGGTGCCAGGGATGCTGGAGGGTACCAGGAGATGCCAGGGATGCTGAGGATGTGGGGAGATGCCAGGGATGCCAAGGGGTCTCTGGAGATGCTGAGGGGTACCAGGAGTTGCCAGGGATGCTGCAGGGTAGCAGGAGATGCCAGGGATGCTGAGGATGTAGGGAGATGCTGGGGGGTGCCAGGGATGCTGCAGGGTACCAGGAGATGCCAGGGATGCTGAGGATGTAGGGAGATGCCAAGGATGCCAAGGGGTCCCTAGAGATGCTGAGGGGTACCAGGAGGTGCCAGGGATGCTGAGGATGTAGGAAGATGCTGGGGGGTGCCAGGGATGCTGGGGGGTACCAGGGATGCTGGGGTGGTACCAGGGATTCTGGGAGTTGTCAATGGGGCACCGGGAGAGGCTGTGGGGTACCAGGAGATGCCAGGGATGTTTTGGGGTGCCTGGAGGTGCCAGGGAATCACAGGATGCCAAGGGGGTGTCAGAGGGGTCCGAGGTGATGCTTTGGGGTACCAGGAGGTGCCAGTGATGCTTTGGGGTGCCTGGAGATGCCAGGGATGCTGAGGGTGCTGGGAGATGTCAGGGATGGTGAGGGGGTACCAGGGATGGTGGGAGGTGCCAGGGGAGCTGGATGGGGGGTACCAGGGATGCTGAGGATGTGGGGAGATGCTGGGAGGTGCCAGGGATGCTGTAGGGTACCAGGAGATGCCAGGGATGCTGGGGATGCTGGGAGATGCTGGGGGGTGCCAGGGATGCTGGAGGGTACCAGGAGATGCCAGGGATGCTGGGGATGAAGGGAGATGCTGGAGGGTGCCAGGGATGCTGGAGGGTACCAGGAGATGCCAGGGATGCTGGGAAGTGCCAGGGATGCTGAGGATGTAGGGAGATGCCAAGGATGTCAAGGGTTCCCTGGAGATGCTGAGGGGTACCAGGAGATGCCAGGGATGCTGAGGATGAAGGGAGATGCTGGGGGGTGCCAGGGATGCTGGAGGGTACCAGGAGATGCCAGGGATGCTGAGGATGTGGGGAGATGCTGGGGGGTGCCAGGGATGCTGCAGGGTACCAGGAGATGCCAGGGATGCTGAGGATGTGGGGAGATGCTGGGGGGTGCCAGGGATGCTGCAGGGTAGCAGGAGATGCCAGGGATGCTGGGGGGTACCAGGAGATGCCAGGGATGCTGGGAAGTGCCAGGGATGCTGAGGATGTAGGGAGATGCCAAGGATGCCAAGGGATCCCTAGAGATGCTCAGGGGTACCAGGAGGTGCCAGGGATGCTGAGGATGTAGGAAGATGCTGGGGGGTGCCAGGGATGCTGCAGGGTACCAGGAGATGCCAGGGATGCTGGGGGGTACCAGGGATGCTGGGAGTTGTCAATGGGGCACCGTGAGAGGCTGTGGGGTACCAGGAGGTGCCAGGGATGTTTTGGGGTGCCTGGAGGTGCCAGGGATGCTGAGGGTGCTGGGAGATGCCAGGGATGGTGAGGGGGTACCAGGGATGGTGGGAGGTGCCAGGGGAGCTGGATGGGGGGTACCAGGGATGCTGGGGATGCTGGGAGATGCTGGGGGGTACCAGGGATGCTGCAGGGTACCAGGAGATGCCAGGGATGCTGAGGATGCGGGGAGATGCTGGGGGGTGCCAGGGATACTGGAGGGTACCAGGAGATGCCAGGGATGCTGAGGATGTGGGGAGATGCTGAGGGGTGCCAGGGATGCTGTAGGGTACCAGGAGATGCCAGGGATGCTGAGGATGTAGGGAGATGCTGGGGGGTGCCAGGGATGCTGTAGGGTACCAGGAGATGCCTGGGATGCTGAGGATGTGGGGAGATGCCAAGGGGTCCCTGGAGATGCTGAGGGGTACCAGGAGGTGCCAGGGATGCTTTGGGGTGCCTGGAGATGCCAGGGATGCTGAGGGTGTGGGGAGATGCTGGGGGGTGCCAGGGATGCTGCAGGGTACCAGGAGATGCCAGGGATGCTGGGGGGGTACCAGGGATGCTGTAGGGTACCAGGAGATGGGGGGGGTCCCTGGGATTTTGGGGGTCCCAGGGATTTTTGGGGGTCCCCCGGGATATTTTTGGGGTGCAGGGGGGGGTTCAGTGGTCCCAGGGATGTTGGGGGGCCCTGGGGCTGTTTTTGGGGTGCAGGGGAGGGGTCAGAGATCCCAGTGATGCTGGGAAGAAACAGGGATGCGGGAGATGCTGAAGGGGGAGGTCCCTGGGATTTTGGGGGTCCCGGGGATTTTTGGGGTCCCCAGGGCTATTTTTGGGGTGCAGGGGGGGTTCAGGGGTCCCAGGGTTGTTGGGGGGTCCTGGGGCTGTTTTTGGGGGGTCCTGGAGCTGGTTTTGGGGTGCAGGGGAGGGGTCTGAGGTCCCAGGGATGCTGGGAAGAATCAGGGATGCTGGGGATGCTGTAGGGGGGTGTCCCTGGGATTTTGGGGGTCCCAGGGACTTTTGGGGTCCCCAGGGCTATTTTTGGGGTGCAGGGGGGGGTTCAGGGGTCCCAGGGATGTTGGGGGGTCCTGGGGCTGTTTTTGGGGTGCAGCGGAGGGGTCAGAGATCCCAGTGATGCTGGGAAGAAACAGGGATGCGGGAGATGCTGAAGGGGGAGGTCCCAGGGATTTTGGGGCTCCCCCGGGATATTTTTGGGGTCCCCAGGGCTATTTTTGGGGTGCAGGGGGGGGTTCAGGGGTCCCAGGGATGTTGGGGGGTCCCGGGGCTGTTTTTGGGGTGCAGGGGAGGGGTCAGAGGTCCCAGTGATGCTGGGAAGAAACAGGGATGCGGGAGATGCTGAAGGGGGAGGTCCCTGGGATTTTGGGGGTCCCAGGGATTTTTGGGGTCCCCCGGGGTATTTTTGGGGTGCAGGGGGGGGTTGAAAGGTTCCCCCTGTCCCCCCCAACCCCAGGTCCACGTGGACCAGGAGCTCCTGATCTACGAAGCCTTCAGCCACGACTCCCAACTGGGCCAGAGCAACCTCAAAGTTCGCTTCAAGAAGGTGATGTTTTGGGGGGAGGGGGGTTGGTGGGTTTTTGGGGTGCCCCCCCCTCAAAATAACCCCCCCTGAACCCCAACTTTGGCCTCCTCCAGGTCCCCCACTCCATCAATTTCCGGGAGAAGAAGGCCAAGCCCTCCAAGAAGAAGGGGGAGGCCGGGGGGGCCGAGGAGGCCGGGGGGGGCGCGCGGGGCCGCGTCGCGCGCTTCCGCCCCTTCGACGACATCTACGGCTACTCCGGGGTGAGGGGGGGGGAACCCCCACTTGGCACCCCAACTTAGAGACCCCCTTGGCACCAGGGACACCCCCTTGGCACCAGGGACCCCCCCTTGGCACCCCAACTTAGAGACCCCCTTGGCACCCCAACTTAGAGCCCCCCTTGGCACCTGGGACCCCCCCTTGGAACCAGGGATTCCCCCCTTGGCACCCCAACTTAGAGCCCCCCTTGGCACCAGGGACCCCCCCTTGGAACCCCAACTTAGAACCCCCCCTTTGCTAAGGGACCCCCCCTTGGCACCCCAACTTTGGGCCCCCCCTTTGCTGAAAGACTCCCCCTTGGCACCCCAACTTAGAGACCCCCTTGGCACCAGGGACCCCCCCTTGGCACCCCAAATTAGAGCCCCCCCTTTGGACCAGGGACCCCCCCTTGGCACCCCAAATTAGAGCCCCTCTTTGCTAAGGGACCCCCCCTTGGCACCCCAACTTTGGGCCCCCCCTTTGCTGAAAGACTCCCCCTTGGCACCCCAACTTAGAGACCCCCTTGGTACCAGGGACCCCCCCTTGGCACCCCAACTTAGAGCCCCCTTTGGACCAGGGACCCCTCCTTGGCACCCCAACTTAGAGCCCCCCCATGGCACCAGGGACCCCTCCTTGGCACCCCAACTTAGGGCCCCCCCATGGCACCAGGGACCCCTCCTTGGCACCCCAACTTAGAGCCCCCCTTGGCACCAGGGACCCCCCCCCTTGGCACCCCAACTTAGGGCCCCCCTTGGCACCAGGGACCCCCCCCCTTGGCACCCCAACTTAGAGCCCCCCTTGGCACCAGGGACCCCCCCCTTGGCACCCCAACTTAGGGCCCCCCTTGGCACCAGGGACCCCCCCCCTTGGCACCCCAACTTAGAGCCCCCCTTGGCACCAGGGACCCCCCCTTGGCACCCCAACTTAGAGCCCCCTTTGGCACCAGGGACCCCCCCTTGGCACCCCAACTTAGAGCCCCCCTTGGACCAGGGACCCCCCCCTTGGCACCCCAACTTAGGGCCCCCCTTGGCACCAGGGACCCCCCCTTGGCACCAGGGACCCCCCCCTTGGCACCCCAACTTTGAGCCCCCCTTTGATAAGAGATCCCCCCTTGGCACCCCAAGTTTGGGCCCCCCCTTTGCTGAAAGAACCCCCCTTGGCACCCCAACTTAGAGCCCCCCTTGGCACCAGGGACCCCCCCTTGGCACCCCAACTTAGAGACCCCCTTTGCTAAGGGACCCCCCCTTGGCACCCCAACTTAGAGCCACCCTTGGTACTAGGGCCCCCCCCCTTGGCACCCCAACTTAGAGCCCCCCTTGGTACCAGGGACCCCCCCTTGGCACCCCAAATTAGAGACCCCCTTGGCACCAGGGACCCCCCCTTTGCACCCCAACTTAGAGACCCCCTTTGCTAAGGGACCCCCCGTTGGCACCCCAATTTAGTGCCCCCCTTGGCACCAGGGACCCCCCCTTGGCACCCCAACTTAGACCCCCCCTTGGTACCAGGGACCCCCCCTTGGCACCCCAACTTAGGGACCCCCCTTTGCTAAGGGACCCCCCCCTTGGCACCCCAAGTTAGAGCCCCCCCTTTGCTGAAGGACCCCCCCTTGGCACCCCAACTTAGACCCCCCCTTGGTACCAGGGACCCCCCCTTGGCACCCCAGCTTAGGGCCCCCCTTGGCACCAGGGACCCCCCCTTGGCACCCCAAATTAGAGCCCCCCTTGGCACCCCAACTTAGGCCCCCCCTTGGCACCAGGGTCCCCCCCTTGGCACCCCAAATTAGAGCCCCCCTTGGCACCAGGGACCCCCCCTTTGCACCCCAACTTAGAGACCCCCTTTGCTAAGGGACCCCCCGTTGGCACCCCAATTTAGTGCCCCCCTTGGCACCTGGGACCCCCCCCTTGGCACCCCAATTTAGAGACCCCCTTGGCACCAGGGACCCCCCCTTGGCACCCCAACTTAGAGACCCCCTTTGGACCAGGGACCCCCCCTTGGCACCCCAAATTAGAGCCCCCCTTGGCACCAGGGACCCCCCCTTGGCACCCCAACTTAGAGACCCCCTTTCCTAAGGGACCCCCCCTTGGCACCCCAACTTTGACCCCCTTTGCTAAGGGTCCCCCCCTTGGCACCCCAACTTAGAGCCCCCCTTGGCACCAGGGACCCCCCCTTGGCACCCCAAATTAGAGCCCCCCCTTTGCTAAGGGACCCCCCCTTGGCACCCCAACTTAGAGCCCCCCCTTGGCACCAGGGACCCCCCCTTGGCACCCCAACTTAGGGCCGCCCTTGGTACCAGGGACCCCCCCTTGGCACCCCAACTTAGAGACCCCCCTTTGCCAAGAGACCCCCCCTTGGCACCCCAACTTTGGGCCCCCCCTTTCCTAAGGGACCCCCCCTTGGCACCCCAACTTTGGGCCCCCCTTGGCACCAGGGACCCCCCCTTGGCACCCCAACTTAGGGCCCCCCCATGGCACCAGGGACCCCCCCTTGGCACCCCAACTTAGAGACCCCCTTTGCTAAGGGACCCCCCCTTGGCACCCCAACTTTGGGCCCCCCTTGGCACCAGGGACCCCCCCTTGGCACCCCAACTTAGGGCCCCCCTTTGGCACCAGGGACCCCCCCTTGGCACCCCAACTTAGAGAACCCCTTGGCACCAGGGACCCCCCCTTGGCACCCCAACTTAGGGCCCCCCTTTGGCACCAGGGACCCCCCCTTGGCACCCCAACTTTGGGCCCCCCTTTGCTGAAAGACCCCCCCCTTGGCACCCCAACTTAGAGCCCCCCTTTGGACCAGGGACCCCCCCTTTGGCACCCCAACTTAGAGCCCCCCTTGGCACCTGGGACCCCCCCTTGGCACCCCAACTTAGGGCCCCCTTTGGACCAGGGACCCCCCCTTGGCACCCCAACTTTGGGCCCCCCCTTTGCTGAAAGACTCCCCCTTGGCACCCCAACTTAGAGCCCCCCTTGGCACCAGGGACCCCCCTTTGCACCCCAACTTAGAGCCCCCCTTGGCACCTGGGACCCCCCCTTGGCACCCCAACTTAGGGCCCCCCTTGGCACCTGGGACCCCCCCTTGGCACCCCAACTTAGAGCCCCCCCTTTGCTGAGGGACCCCCCCTTGGTACCCCAACTTAGAGACCCCCTTGGCATCAGGGACCCCCCCTTGGCACCCCAACTTAGACTCCCCCCTTGGCACCCCAAATTAGAGCCCCTCTTGGCACCAGGGACCCCCCCTTGGCACCCCAACTTTGAGCCCCCTTTGCTAAGGGTCCCCCCCTTGGCACCCCAACTTAGGGCCCCCCTTGGCACCAGGGACCCCCCCTTGGCACCAGGGACCCCCCCTTGGCACCCCAACTTAGAGCCCCCCTTGGCACCAGGGACCCCCCCTTGGCACCCCAACTTAGAGCCCCCCTTTGCTAAGGGACCCCCCTTTGTACCCCAACTTAGGGCCCCCCTTGGCACCAGGGACCCTCCCCCTTGGCACCCCAACTTTGAGCCCCTCTTTGCTAAGGGACCCCCCCTTGGCACCCCAACTTTGGGCCCCCCCTTTGCTGAAGGACCCCCCCTTGGCACCCCAAGTTAGAGCCCCCCTTGGCACCAGGGACCCCCCCTTGGCACCCCAACTTAGAGAACCCCTTGGCACCAGGGACCCCCCCTTGGCACCCCAACTTAGGGCCCCCCCTTTGCTGAAAGACCCCCCCCTTGGCACCCCAACTTAGAGCCCCCCTTGGCACCAGGGACCCCCCCTTTGGCACCCCAACTTAGAGCCCCCCTTGGCACCTGGGACCCCCCCTTGGCACCCCAACTTAGACCCCCCCCTTGGCACCCCAACTTAGGGCCCCCCTTGGCACCAGGGACCCCTCCTTGGCACCCCAACTTAGGGCCCCCCTTTGGACCAGGGACCCCCCCTTGGCACCCCAACTTAGAGCCCCCCTTGGCACCAGGGACCCCCCCTTGGCACCCCAACTTAGAGCCCCCCTTTGCTAAGAGATCCCCCCTTGGCACCCCAAGTTTGGGCCCCCCCTTTGCTGAAGGACCCCCGCTTGGCACCCCAACTTAGGGCCCCCCTTGGCACCAGGGACCCCCCCTTGGCACCCCAACTTAGAGACCCCCCTGTGCTAAGGGACCCCCCCTTTGGCACCCCAACTTAGGGCCCCCTTTGGACCAGGGACCCCCCCTTGGCACCCCAACTTTGGGCCCCCCCTTTGCTGAAAGACCCCCCCTTGGCACCCCAACTTAGAGCCCCCCTTGGCACCAGGGACCCCCCTTTGCACCCCAACTTAGAGCCCCCCTTGGCACCTGGGACCCCCCCTTGGCACCCCAACTTAGACCCCCCCCCTTGGCACCCCAAGTTAGAGCCCCCCTTGGCACCAGGGACCCCCCCTTGGCACCCCAACTTAGGGACCCCCCTTTCCTAAGGGACCCCCCCTTGGCACCCCAACTTAGGGCCCCCCTTGGCACCAGGGACCCCCCCTTGGCACCAGGGACCCCCCCCCTTGGCACCCCAACTTTGAGCCCCCCTTTGCTAAGAGATCCCCCCTTGGCACCCCAAGTTTGGGCCCCCCCTTTGCTGAAAGAACCCCCCTTGGCACCCCAACTTAGAGCCCCCCCTTGGTACCAGGGACCCCCCCTTGGCACCCCAACTTAGAGACCCCCTTGGCACCAGGGACCCCCCCTTGGCACCCCAACTTAGGGCCGCCCTTGGCACCAGCGACCCCCCCTTGGCACCCCAACTTAGAGACCCCCTTTGCCAAGAGACCCCCCCTTGGCACCCCAACTTTGGGCCCCCCTTTGCTGAAGGACCCCCCCTTGGCACCCCAACTTAGGGCCCCCCTTGGCACCAGGGACCCCCCCTTGGCACCCCAATTCTTTTCCCTGCCCCCCCACTTTGCACCCCTCTTGGGGGTCCCTCCCTTCCCCCCTTTTCCCAAGCCCCCCCCCCCTTTCTCACCCAGTTTTGGGGTCCCTGTCCCCCCCTTTTCCCAGGGTGCCCCCCCTTTCTTACCCTATTGGGGGGTCCCTTTTCCTAGGGTGCCCCCCCCCTTTCTCACCCAGTTTTGGGGTCCCAGCCCCCCCCTTTCCTAAGGTGCCCCCCCCTTTCTAACCCATTTGGGGGGTCCCTGCCCCCCCTTTTCCCAAGCTCCCCCCCCCTTTCTCACCCAGTTTTGGGGTCCCTGTCCCCCCTTTTCCCTGCCCCCCCCTTTCTGACCCAGTTTTGGGGTCCCTGTCCCCCCTTTTCCCAGGGTGCCCCCCCCTTTCTGACCCTATTGGGGGGTCCCTTTTCCTAGGGTGCCCCCCCCCCCTTTCTCACCCAGTTTTGGGGTCCCAGTGCCCCCCTTTCCTAAGGTGCCCCCCCCCTTTCTGACCCATTTGGGGGGTCCCTGTCCCCCCCTTCTCCCAAGCCCCCCCCCCTTTCTCACCCAGTTTTGGGGTCCCTGTCCCCCCCTTTTTCCTGCCCCCCCCCTTTCTGACCCCTTTGGGGGGTCCCTCCCTGCCCCCCCTTTTCCCAGGGTGCCCCCCCCTTTCTCACCCAGTTTTGGGGTCCCTGTTCCCTGTCCCCTCCTTTTCCCAGGGTGCCCCCCCCCTTTCTCACCCAGTTTTGGGGTCCCTGTCCCCCCTTTTCCCAGGGTGCCCCCCCCTTTCTTACCCTATTGGGGGGTCCCTTTTCCTAGGGTGCCCCCCCCCCCTTTCTGACCCAGTTTTGGGGTCCCAGTGCCCCCCTTTCCTAAGGTGCCCCCCCCTTTCTAACCCATTTGGGGGGTCCCTGTCCCCCCCTTTTCCCAAGCCCCCCCCCTTTCTCACCCAGTTTTGGGGTCCCAGTGCCCCCCCTTTTCCCAAGCCCCTCCCCCCCTTTCTGACCCCATTTGGGGGGTCCCTCCCTGCCCCCCCTTTTCCCAGGGTGCCCCCTCCTTTCTCACCCAGTTTTGGGGTCCCAGTGCCCCCCTTTTCCCTGCCCCCCCCTTTCTGACCCAGTTTTGGGGTCCCAGTGCCCCCCCTTTTCCCAAGCTCCCCCCCCCTTCCTCACCCAGTTTTGGGGTCCCTGTCCCCCCTTTTCCCAGGGTGCCCCCCCCTTTCTGACCCTATTGGGGGGTCCCTTTTCCTAGGGTGCCCCCCCCTTTCTCACCCAGTTTTGGGGTCCCAGTGCCCCCCTTTCCTAAGGTGCCCCCCCCTTTCTAAACCATTTGGGGGGTCCCTGTCCCCCCCTTCTCCCAAGCCCCCCCCCTTTCTCACCCAGTTTTGGGGTCCCTGTCCCCCCTTTTCCCAGGCTGCCCCCCCCTTTCTGACCCTATTGGGGGGTCCCTTTTCCTAGGGTGCCCCCCCACTTTCTCACCCAGTTTTGGGGTCCCAGCCCCCCCCTTTCCTAAGGTGCCCCCCCCTTTCTAACCTTATGGGGGGGGTCCCTTTTCCCAAGCTCCCTTCCCCCCTTTCTAACCCAGCTTTTGGGGGTCCCTCCCTGCCCCCCCTTTTCCCAGGGTGCCCCCCCCCTTTCTAACCCAGTTTTGGGGTCCCAGTGCCCCCCCCTTTTCCCAAGCCCCCCCCCTTTCTCACCCAGTTTTGGGGTCCCTGTCCCCCCCTTTTCCCAGGGTGCCCCCCCCTTTCTGACCCCTTTGGGTGGTCCCTTTTCCCAGGGTGCCCCCCCCTTTCTGACCCAGTTTTGGGGTCCCTGTCCCCCCCTTTTCCCTGCCCCCCCCCCCTTTCTGACCCCTTTGGGGGGTCCCTCCCTTCCCCCCTTTTCCCAAGCCCCCCCCCCTTTCTAACCCAGTTTTGGGGTCCCAGTGCCCCCCTTTCCTAAGGTGCCCCCCCCTTTCTAACCCATTTGGGGGGTCCCAGTGCCCCCCCTTTTCCCAAGCCCCCCCCCCCCCTTTCTGACCCTGTTTTGGGGTCCCTCCCTTTCCCCCCCTTTTCCCTGCCCCCCCCTTTCTGACCCAGTTTTGGGGTCCTTGTCCCCCCCTTTTCCCAGGCTGCCCCCCCCTTTCTTACCCTATTGGGGGGTCCCTTTTCCCAGGGTGCCCCCCCACTTTCTCACCCAGTTTTGGGGTCCCAGCCCCCCCCTTTCCTAAGGTGCCCCCCCCTTTCTGACCCTATTGGGGGGGGTCCCTTTTCCCAAGCTCCCTTCCCCCCTTTCTAACCCAGCTTTTGGGGGTCCCTCCCTGCCCCCCCTTTTTCCCAGGGTGCCCCCCCCTTTCTCACCCAGTTTTGGGGTGCCCCCCCCCCCCCCCGTAGGTGTTCATCTGCGGCCCCTCCCCCCACTGGCTCCTGGTCACCCCCCGGGGTGCCCTTCGCCTGCACCCCATGAGCATCGACGGCCCCGTCGAGTCCTTCGCCCCCTTCCACAACGTCAACTGCCCCAAGGGCTTCCTCTACTTCAACAGACAGGTTTGGGGGGGCCCGAGGGGGATTTGGGGGGGTCCCGAGGGGATTTTGGGGGGTCCCGAGGGGGTTTGGGGGGGTCTGGGGACCCCTCGAGTCCTTCCCCATCACCAACGGCCCCAGGGGTTCCTGAGCTTCAGCCCCAAGGGGGGGTTTGGGGTGATTTTGGGGGGTCCTGGGTGGGATTTGGGGGTCCTGAGGGTATTTTGGGGGGGTCTTGAGTGGATTTTGGGGGGGTCCTGGGTGGATTTTGGGGGGTCCCCGGGGGGGTTTGGGGGGGTCTGGGGACCCCTCGAGTCCTTCCCCATCACCAACTGCCCCAGGGGTTCCTCAGCTTCAGCCTCAAGGGGGGGGGTTTGGGGTGATTTTGGGGGGTCCTGGGTGGGATTTGGGGGTCCTGAGGGGATTTTGGGGGGGTCTTGAGTGGATTTGGGGGGGTCCTGAGGGGATTTTGGGGGATCCTGAGGGGGTTTGGGGGGGTCTGGGGGCCCCTCGAGTCCTTCCCCATCACCGACTGCCCCAGGGGTTCCTCAGTTACAGCCTCAATGAGGGGGGTTTGGGGTGATTTTGGGGGGTCCTGGGTGGGATTTTGGGGTCCTGAGGTGATTTGGGGGGGTCCTGGGTGGATTTGGGGGGGTCCTGAGGGGATTTTGGGGGGTCCCGAGGGGGTTTGGGGGGGTCTGGGGACCCCTCGAGTCCTTCCCCATCACCAACTGCCCCAGGGGTTCCTCAGCTTCAGCCCCAAGGGGGTATTGGGGTGATTTTGGGGGGTCCTGGGTGGGATTTGGGGGTCCTGAGGGGATTTTAGGGGGGTCCTGAGGGGATTTGGGGGGGTCCCGAGGGGGTTTTGGGGGATCCCGGGGGGTTTGGGGGGGTCTGGGGACCCCTCGAGTCCTTCCCCATCACCAACGGCCCCAGGGGTTCCTCAGCTTCAGCCCCAAGGGGGGGTTTGGGGTGATTTTGGGGGGTCCTGGGGGGGATTTGGGGGTCCTGAGGGGATTTTGGGGGGTCCTGAGTGGATTTTGGGGGGTCCTGAGGGGATTTTGGGGGGTCCCGGGGGGGTTTGGGGGGGTCTGGGGACCCCTCGAGTCCTCCCCCCCCTTCCCCATCACCAACTGCCCCAGGGGTTCCTGAGCTTCAGCCTCAATGAGGGGGGTTTGGGGTGATTTTGGGGGGTCCTGGGTGGGATTTTGGGTTCCTGAGGTGATTTGGGGGGGTCCTGAGGGGATTTGGGGGGGTCCTGAGGGGATTTTGGGGGGTCCCGAGGGGGTTTGGGGGGGTCTGGGGACCCCTCGAGTCCTTCCCCATCACCAACTGCCCCAGGGGTTCCTGAGCTTCAGCCCCAAGGGGGGGTTTGGGGTGATTTTGGGGGGTCCTGGGTGGGATTTGGGGGTCCTGAGGGTATTTTGGGGGGGTCTTGAGTGGATTTTGGGGGGGTCCTGGGTGGATTTTGGGGGATCCCGGGGGGGTTTGGGGGGGTCTGGGGACCCCTCGAGTCCTTCCCCATCACCGACTGCCCCAGGGGTTCCTCAGCTTCAGCCTCAATGAGGGGGGTTTGGGGTGATTTTGGGGGGTCCTGGGTGGGATTTGGGGGTCCTGAGGTGATTTGGGGGGGTCCTGAGGGGATTTGGGGGGGTCCCGAGGGGATTTTGGGGGGTCCCGAGGGGGTTTGGGGGGGTCTGGGGACCCCTCGAGTTCTCCCCCCCCTTCCACAGCATCAACTGCCCCAGGGGTTCCTCAGCTTCAGCCTCAAGGGGGGGGGTTTGGGGTCATTTTGGGGGGTCCTGGGTGGGATTTGGGGGTCCTGAGTGGATTTTGGGGGGTCCTGGGTGGATTTTGGGGGGTCCTGAGGGGATTTGGGGGGGTCCTGAGGGGATTTTGGGGGGTCCTGAGGGGGTTTGGGGGGGTCTGGGGACCCCTTGAGTCCTCCCCCCCCTTCCCCAGCATCAACTGCCCCAGGGGTTCCTCAGCTTCACCCTCAAGGGGGGGGTTTGGGGTGATTTTGGGGGGTCCTGGGTGGGATTTGGGGGTCCTGAGGGGATTTTGGGGGGTCCTGAGGGGATTTTGGGGGGTCCTGAGGGGGATTTGGGGGGGTCCCGAGGGGGTTTGGGGGGGTCTGGGGACCCCTCGAGTCCTCCCCCCCCTTCCACAGCATCAACTGCCCCAGGGGTTCCTCAGCTTCAGCCTCAATGAGGGGGGTTTGGGGTGATTTTGGGGGGTCCTGGGTGGGATTTGGGGGTCCTGAGGGGATTTTGGGGGGTCCTGGGTGGATTTGGGGGGGTCCTGGGTGGATTTTGGGGGGTCCCGAGGGGGTTTGGGGGAGTCTGGGGACCCCTCGAGTCCTTCCCCATCACCAACGGCCCCAGGGGTTCCTCAGCTTCAGCCCCAAGGGGGGGGTTGGGGTGATTTTGGGGGGTCCTGGGTGGGATTTGGGGGTCCTGAGGTGATTTGGGGGGGTCCTGAGGGGATTTGGGGGGGTCCCGAGGGGATTTTGGGGGGTCCCGAGGGGGTTTGGGGGGGTCTGGGGACCCCTCGAGTCCTCCCCTCCTTCCCCAGCATCAACTGCCCCAGGGGTTCCTCAGCTTCAGCCCCAAGGGGGGGTTTGGGGTGATTTTGGGGGGTCCTGGGTGGGATTTTGGGGTCCTGAGGGGATTTGGGGGGGTCCTGAGGGGATTTGGGGGGGTCCCGAGGGGATTTTGGGGGGTCCCGGGGGGTTTGGGGGGGTCTGGGGACCCCTCGAGTCCTCCCCCCCCTTCCCCAGCATCAACTGCCCCAGGGGTTCCTCAGCTTCAGCCTCAATGAGGGGGGTTTGGGTGAT
>JAUMJJ010000981.1:0-43332 GCA_033556795.1 Tapera naevia | reverse complement strand
GGACGAGAGTGCAGATTGCTAGGGCTACTATTAGGGCATGGTCGTGGAATTCGACAAGTTCTTCTATGATTGGGGAGGAGGCGTCTTGAAATCCGAATTGAGATGGGTTAGCCATTTGAGATATGTAGAGGTTTCATCTACAATTTAGTCTTGACGAGGCTATGTAATAGTTTTACTAATATCTCATAAGAAAGAAGCATGAGTGGTTTGATGCGGTTGGCTTGAAACCAGCATATGAGGGTTCGATTCCTTCCTTTCTTGTACTTGGACAAAGGCTGGTTCTTCAAAGGTATGGTGTGGTGGAGGGCAGCCGTGGATTCATTCAATATTAGTGGTAGGGAGTTCTGGTTGGATTACTTTTCGTTTTGATGCGAAGGCTTCTCAGATGATAAATATTAGCATAATTACAGCTGTTAATGAGATGAGAGAGCCAATAGATGACATGGTGTTTCATAGGGTATATGCGTCTGGATAGTCGGAGTAACGGCGTGGCATGCCTGCTAGGCCTAGGAAGTGTTGTGGGAAGAATGTTAGGTTAACGCCAGTGAATATTACTCCGAAGTGTGCTTTAGCTCATGTAGGGTGGAGGGTATATCCGGTGAATAATGGAAATCAGTGGGTGAAACCTGCTAGGATAGCAAATACTGCTCCTATTGATAATACATAGTGGAAATGGGCAACTACGTAGTAAGTGTCGTGTAGAGCAATGTCTAGGGATGAGTTTGCTAGGATGATTCCAGTTAGGCCTCCAATGGTGAATAAGAAAATGAAGCCTATGGCTCATAGCATGGGGGGGTCTCATTTGATGGTGCCGCCGTGCAGTGTAGCTAGTCAGCTGAATACTTTAATACCGGTTGGGATTGCGATGATTATAGTGGCTGATGTAAAGTATGCTCGGGTATCTACATCTATTCCTACTGTAAATATGTGATGCGCTCATACAATAAAACCTAGGAATCCGATTGATAATATGGCCCAAACTATTCCTATGTAGCCGAAGGGTTCTTTTTTGCCTGCATAGTATGCTACTACGTGTGAGATAATTCCGAAGCCGGGTAGGATCAGGATGTAGACTTCTGGGTGTCCAAAGAATCAAAACAGGTGTTGGTATAGAACTGGGTCTCCTCCGCCAGCGGGGTCGAAGAATGTAGTGTTTAGGTTTCGATCTGTTAATAGTATTGTGATTCCAGCAGCAAGTACGGGAAGTGATAGGAGTAGGAGAACGGCAGTAATGAGTACAGATCATACGAATAATGGGGTTTGGTATTGTGAGAGGGCTGGAGGTTTTATGTTGATGGCGGTTGTGATGAAATTGATAGCTCCTAGAATTGATGACACTCCTGCTAAGTGTAGGGAGAAGATGGCCAGATCTACGGATGCACCAGCGTGGGCAAGGTTTCCGGCTAAGGGGGGGTATACTGTTCATCCTGTTCCTGCTCCTGCTTCTACTGTGGATGAGGCAAGTAAAAGTAGGAAGGATGGTGGTAGGAGTCAAAAGCTTATATTGTTTATGCGGGGGAATGCTATGTCGGGTGCGCCAATTATGAGGGGTACTAGTCAGTTTCCAAAGCCTCCGATTATAATTGGCATAACTATAAAGAAGATTATTACAAAGGCATGTGCGGTGACAATTACATTGTAAATTTGATCGTCACCTAGTAAGGTTCCGGGCTGTCCTAGTTCTGCACGGATAAGCAGGCTTAGGGCGGTTCCGATTATACCTGCTCAGGCACCGAAGATTAGGTATAGGGTGCCGATATCTTTGTGGTTGGTTGAGAATAATCATCGGGTAGTGGTGGTCACAGGTAAGATGGCTGAGTGTTGAGGCGTTAGGCTGTAGACCTTTTTACAGAGGTTCAATTCCTCTTCTTATCGGCTCTGTAGTGAAGTTCATGTTGAGTTGCAAGCTCATCGATGTACGTTGTAGACGTGCCGGAGTCTTAGGGTGTAGACAGAGGCCTGTTGGTTTAGGCGTCTAGCTGTTAACTAGGATGTTGTGGGATCGAAGCCCGCCTGTCTAGTATAAGGCCCTAACTTAATTAGAGTATCTGAGTTGCATTCAGAAGGTGTAGGTTAATATCCTGCGGGTCTTATCAGAAACTAAGAGGTTTTAGCTCTTGTTTAAGGCTTTGAAGGCCTTCGGTTTGTAGTTTATCCTAAGTTTCTAGTTAATGGTTAAAATTATTGGGGATAGAGGTAGGAGTGTGAGGGATAGGGAGGTGGTGATAGCAATTAGGATATTAGATGTCTTATTGGTGTGTCATTGTTTTATATGATTGGCAGAGTTTGGTGGGAGTGTGATTGTTGAGTAATATGTGAGGCGCAGATAGAAGAATAAGCTTAATAAGGAGAGGAGGGCGATGATTGTTGCTGTTGTTGTTATTTCTTGTTTTGTAAGATTATGGATGATAAATCATTTTGGTAGGAATCCTGTTAATGGGGGAAGTCCTGCAAGGGATAGTATGGTTAATATTATGGTAGCTATCAGGATTGGGGCTTTTGTTCAAGAAATTATTATTGTGGATAGTTTTATGGACTTAGTTGTATTAAGGATAAGGAAAATAGGGATGGTTAGTAAGGAATATACATAGAAGTTGATTATGGTGAGTTTAGGGCTGTAGATTAGAATAATGGTTATTCAGCCTAGGTGGGAAATAGATGAGAAAGCTAGGATTTTTCGGGTTTGTGTTTGGTTTAGGCCTATTCAGCCCCCTAAGGCTGCAGAGGCAATGGCTATGAAGGTTAGTAGTGTTGGGTGGAGGGATGGGGATACTATAAATAAAATAGTGAGTGGTGGCAGTTTTATGATTGTAGATAATAAAAGTGCTGTGGTTATAGATGATCCTTGGATGACTTCTGGAAATCAAAAGTGAAATGGTACTAGTCCAAGTTTTATTGCGATTGCAGTTGTAAGTAGAATGCAGGCTGTTGGGTGGTTTAGTTGAGTGAGGTCTCACTGGCCGTTTGAGTAGGCATTGATAATGCTTGTAAATAGGATTAGTGCTGATGCAGTAGCTTGGACTAGGAAGTACTTAATTGTAGCTTCAATTGCGCGTGGGTGATGGGATTTGGCGATTAATGGGATAATTGCTAGGGTATTGATTTCTAGGCCTGTTCAGGCCATAATTCAGTGGTTGCTTGAGATTGTAATGGCTGTGCCTAGTATAAGACTTAGTGTGAAGATTAGTTTTGCATATGGGCTCATTAGTAGGGGAGGGAGTTAAACCATCATTTTCGGGGTATGGGCCCGATAGCTTTGTTAGCTGACTCTACTAGGAAATAATATAGAGGAAGTATGAAGAGCTTTGATCTCTTTTGTGTAGGTTCGAGTCCTACTTTTCTAAGGTGTTCAGATAGGAAATGAGAGGGTTAGTGTACCTCTATATTCACTTTATCATAGTGATCCTTTTGTTCAGGCACATTTCCTTGGGCATGTCTTGAGTATGGGGGTAATCCTGCATAACAGATTGGTATGCTGGTGTGTCATAAGCATAGGGCTAGTGTTAGTGGTAAGAAATTTTTTCATAGGAGGTGTATGAGCTGGTCGTAGCGGAATCGAGGATATGAGGCGCGAACTCATAGAAAACCAGAGGACAGTAGTAGGATTTTTGTAGCTATAATAATAGGGAATAGCTCTAGGGGTGGGTTTAGTGAACTTGGGTTGAGGAATAGAATGGTGGTTAGTGTGTTTATTAGTATAATGTTTGCGTATTCGGCTAGGAAGAAAAGAGCGAAAGGACCTGCAGCGTATTCGACATTAAATCCGGAGACTAGTTCTGACTCTCCTTCTGTGAGGTCGAATGGGGCACGGTTTGTTTCGGCTAGGGTTGAAATATACCATATCATTGCAAGGGGTCAGGAAGAGAAGATAAGGTAAAGTGGTTCTTGGGTGGTAATGAGGGTATTTAGGGAGTAGTTTCCGCTTAATATAATTACGGAGAGCAGGATGATAGCTAGTGTAACTTCATATGAAATTGTTTGTGCTACTGCACGTAGGGCTCCGATTAGGGCATATTTTGAGTTGGAGGCTCATCCAGATCATAGGATTGAGTATACGGCTAGGCTTGATATGGCTAACAGGAATAGTAGTCCTAGGTTCAAGTCGGCTAGGGAAAATGGAAGTGGGAGGGGGATTCAGATTGTGATTGCCAATAGTAGTGCTAGTATTGGGGTTACGATAAATAAGAATGGAGATGAAGTAGATGGTCGGATTGGTTCTTTAATAAATAGTTTTACACCATCTGCTACAGGTTGTAGTAAACCAAATGGGCCTACAACGTTTGGGCCTTTTCGGGATTGTATGTAGCTTAGGATTTTTCGTTCTACTAGGGTTAGGAAGGCTACAGCAAGTAAAATTGGGATAGCATAGGACAGTGATATAAAGAGGAGGGTAAGGGTAGAGGGTTTTGACATAGTTGATGAAAGCTAGGGAGAGGACTTGAACCTCTGGGTAAAGGGCTTAAGCCTTTTGCATTTACCAAGCTCTGCCACGCTAGCGGCCCTTTTCTAGGGCATTGGTTATATGTTAATATCCATTATAGTAGTTTAGTTGAGTTCACTACTTGAGGGAGGGCGTGTTGGGTAATATTGGCCCTGCTTTCCCGGTCCTTTCGTACTAGGGAAGGCCTAGTCATAGATAGAAACCGACCTGGATTGCTCCGGTCTGAACTCAGATCACGTAGGACTGTTAATCGTTGAACAAACGAACCCTTAATAGCGGCTGCACCATTAGGATGTCCTGATCCAACATCGAGGTCGTAAACCTCCTTGTCGATATGGGCTCTTGAAGGAGATTGCGCTGTTATCCCTGGGGTAGCTTGGTTCATTACTCAGTTGTACTGGGTCTGATTACTATTAGCACATTGAGATGTCACTCTTAGTTAAGAGTTGTGGTCTTATTTTTGGAGGATTTGTTTTTCTCCAAGGTCGCCCCAACCAAAAAATATGAGCCATTGTCTAGTAAGTTGTAGGCCTAGTAGGCTTGGTTAGTGTTGGTGATGGCCATTGATTTTTAAGTTCCACAGGGTCTTCTCGTCTTATGGGTTCATTCCTGCTTTTGCACAGGAAGATCAATTTCACTGATTATCTACAGGAGACAGTTAAGACCTCGTTTAGCCATTCATACAAGTCCCGATTTATGAGACAATTGATTGCGCTACCTTCGCACGGTTAGGATACCGCGGCCGTTAAACGTTCTGTCACTGGGCAGGCATCACCTTTAATACTTGGTTGGCTAAAGGCTATGTTTTTGGTAAACAGTCGGGTCTTGGGTTTGCCGAGTTCCTTTTGTAGATTTTAATCTTTCTAATATGCGCACCTGGGTTGGGTTAACAGTATGTTTAATATTTTGTCTTGTTAGAATTGAGGTATTAATTATGGTCTGTTAATAATTAAATGATGTAAGCTTGCGCTAGGGAGGGAAATGTTCCAAGTTACTTATTTTAGCATAAGTTCTTCTATAGGGATAGGTTAGCCTGTTAGTGGTAAGGGAGTCATGTTGTTTTAGTATTTTTAAGAGGCGAGCTTTGACGCATTCTTTAATGATGGCTGCTTAAAGGCCTACAGTAAGGATGTGGGTGTGGTGTTTATCCGCTAGGGGAGATTGTTTTCTTTTTTAAAGGGGCTGTACCCCCTTTAAATTACTCTTGACCTTCTACATGGGGGTTTGGTTAGGTTTCCTTAGAGGGAGGTCTAGAGAGAACTTAAATTCGTTTCACAGGCAACCAGCTATCACCCAGCTCGGTTGGCTTTTCACCTCTACTAACGAGTCATCCCACTCTTTTGCGACAGAGACGGGTTCGCTCATGTATAGCTGCTCGTGAGTAGCTCGCTTGGGTTTCGGGGGGGCAAGCTTAAATCCGTTTTGCTTGGTGGTTCTGGCTAAATCATGATGCAAAAGGTACAAGATTTTGTCTTTGCTATTATATGCTTAGGTTTTCATTATTATTTCATCTTTCCCTTGCGGTACAGGGGCTCTATCGCTCCGGATGATGTCCTTTTCTATCGCCTATACTAGGTTTATTGAATGTTTTAGTTAAGTGATGAAGTTAGTTTTTTGGTTAATTAGATATGAAGGGTTGGGCTAGAGTTTGGCTTCAAGGCGATCTGGGTGATGGCAGATATCTTTCAGGTGTAAGCTGAATGCTTTGGTGTTGTAGCTACGCCTTGGTATGCTAAGTACACCTTCCGGTACACTTACCTTGTTACGACTTACCTCATCTTTACCTAGTAATGTAGTATTAATTTATTAAGGGAATGTGGTTGTGACGAGGGTGACGGGCGGTATGTACGTGTCCCAGGGCCAATTTAAATGGGGCTCTCATTGTCCCTATTTACTGCTAAATCCGCCTTCCGGGAATGGTTTCACACTCCCTTCCGTGTTTCCTAGTGTTAGGAAATGTAGCCCATTGCTCCCGACTCATAAGCTATACCTTGACCTGTCTTGTTAGCGAAGTATGGTTATTGTGCCCACTGTTGTTCTTTCAAAAAGGTGAGCTGGCGACGGCGGTATGTAGGCTGGCTTAGGGCTAGAGTCGGTTGGGTAAATCGTGGGTTATCGATTATAGAACAGGCTCCTCTAGGTGGGTTTGGGACACCGCCAAGTCCTTAGAGTTTTAAGCGTTTGTGCTCGTAATTCTCAGGCGGATATCTTTGTATATGGGAAGATATCAAGATTTAGGGCCAGGCATAGTGGGGTATCTAATCCCAGTTTGGGTCCTGGCTTTCGTGGATCTAGTTTGTCTAAGGATTTAAGATCTCTTTTAGGGCGGCTTTAGTTGTAATCTGAGCTTATGACAGCTTGGTTACATTTTGATCTTAAATGTCAAGATACTGCATGTACCACTCTTTACGCCGTATTACCGTTAATTTGAGTCTCTTGTATGACCGCGGTGGCTGGCACAAGATTTACCAACTCTGGTTGCTATAACTAAGTCAAGCTTACACTTATTGCTTAATGTTAATTACTGCTGAATGCCCGTGGGGGTGTGGCTAAGCAAGGCGTCTTGGGCTACTTTGATATGGGGTGTGCCTGATACCTGCTCCTTTTATCTTGACAAGAAGGCTAAGGGCATTTACACTGGAATGCGGATACTTGCATGTATATATCTAGCAAGAACTAACGGTAAGGTTAGGACTAAGTCTTTTGTCCTCGGGGAGGTAGGGCTAACCATCTTAGCATCTTCAGTGCTATGCTTTTATTTAAGCTACGAGGACGTGAAAGGGGCTTGTGTTGTTTGTTGTTTGTTGTTTGTTGTTTGTTGTTTGTTGTTTGTTGTTTGTTGTTTGTTGTTTGTTGTTTGTTGTTTGTTGTTTGTTGTTTGTTGTTTGTTGTTTGTTTTGTTGTAGGTGGGTTTTTTAATATTTGGTAAAAATATATATAATAAATATGTAAATAATAAGTGATGTGGTGTACAAAGTGGTGGAATTATTTTAATGTAACTCCAGCGGCGGTGGAGTGTAAAAAGTGAAAAAATGTGTATAAGATAAGTAATAAAAGATGATGTTTACAATATAATGATGATGTATGGTTTGTTTGTAGGGTGTTCTTGTAGTTGAAGTTTACAACGATGGTTTTTCAGGCCATAGATCTTGGAGAGAGGCCAAGCAGGAATTATTATGACTTATTTTGTTTTTTTCTTGGGTGTAGGTTTTGTGTTGGGTGGGTTGGCGGTTGCGTCTAATCCTTCGCCATATTATGGGGTGGTTGGTTTGGTGTTGGCATCTGTGATAGGATGTGGGTGGTTGTTGAGTTTGGGAGTTTCGTTTGTGTCTTTAGTGCTTTTTATGGTGTATTTAGGGGGAATGTTAGTGGTGTTTGTATACTCTGTTTCTTTGGCAGCGGAGCCGTTTCCAGAGGCTTGGGGGGATTGGGGAGTAGTGGGGTATGGGGTTGGGTTATTTTTGGTTGTTGTTGTTGGTGTGGTTGTAGGAGGTGTGGTTGAGTGTTGAAAGGTTGGGTTAGTTACTGTTGATAATGGAGGTATGTTTTTGGTGCGGTTGGATTTTAGTGGTGTGGCAATGTTTTATTCTTTGGGGTTTGGGATGTTCTTGGTGGCGGGGTGAGGTTTGTTGTTGACGTTGTTCGTAGTTTTGGAGGTTGTGCGGGGGTTGTCGCGTGGGGCTATTCGGGCAGTTTAGTGGGGTTATCAGAAAATAGTTTAATTTAGAATACCAGCTTTGGGAGTTGGTGATAAAGGTTTAATTCCTTTTTTTCTGAGGTATGTTTTGATGTATTATGTTTGTGATGGTGACAAATGTAAGTGTTTGTTTATTTAATGAATTTTTACTGGATTGTTTGATGATGTTTTGTGATGTATGATGTAAAAAAATTTTTGTTAAGTAACGAATTTGTTTATTAATGTAGTTTGTCTAGAGTGGGAAAATGTGAAATGTGATGATAAAAATTGTGATGGGTGGAAAATTATGGTTTAGTCGGAAATTCCTAGTGTTGTTAAAATCGCCCGGGGGGGCGAAAATCGAAAAATCATATACCCTATGCATGCATTATCCTGCCACACGGGAGTTAAGCTAGTCGGATCAAGTATGTGAGGGCTATCTAAAGTGCATCAGTGTTGAGATGATTCCCCGGATACGTCGACCGTCTCATTGAGTGATTCTCTGAAAGTGATAAAAAGGCCCGTGGACCATTGTAGCCCAGGTAAATAGATTGTAAGCTCCTGCTCTAACTACCATGGGCAACCTGTGAAGGCTCCCGAAGGGAAGAGAGGGAACCAGTAGACAAAAGGCAGAAAGATGTCGGGATTACGAGGCAAAGTGCCCCTGACAGAGCTCGGTTGCATCTGTGAAAACCAATATATATCCAACTACACAATTGATGACCCTGAAATAGGAACCCGAGGCGCAAAAGAGCAAGTAGTGTCAGTGGTGTATGGTGGAAAGAATGGGCTTGAAGCTAGTATGAGGAGGTACTTCGTGCAAGGCGTTGCGGATTTCTCGTGCTGTGAACGATCAATAAATCCATCGGGTACTTTAGAAAGCTGTACCGGAACAAAGTTTCGTCGGAATAGTCCTGCTACCATTAAGGTCATTCCCTCCGGGAGGCCTCGTGTCCAGGGAAAGTCCGTTAATGTATAGAATGGCATGTCATGGTTTTAGTACGGGCAGAGTGTAAATTCCGTTAATAAGTTACACGCGGATAGCGCTTGAAAGTAGGATGTGAAAAATGCGATTTGTGTCCAGGTGTATATTAATGTATTTAGGACATGGATATAATGTATAATGTGGTACGAGAATAGTATGCTAGAGTACATAGATCCCGGCAAAAAATCCTCCGGGGGGGGAGGGGGGGGGCCCGGAGGAAGAAAAACTCTAAGAAGAGGTGGGATCTTCATTCTTTGGCTTACAAGACCAATGTTTTTGATAAACTATTAGAGTATTTTAGTAGTTCAGTAACTTGTTTTCTAGGGTGGCAGTGATTGGAAAGAGGATTAGAATAATAGAGAAGTAGGTGAGGGATGCTAGTTGGCCGATGATAATGAATGGGTGTTCTACTGGTTGGCTGCCTACTCATGTTAGGATGATTAGATTGGTGACTAAAATTCAGAATAATACTTGGGATAGAGGGCGAAATGTTATTGTGCGTTGTTTAGATTTATGTAGGAGTGGGGCTAGAAATAGTACTAGGACAGATGCAGCGAGTGCAAGGACTCCTCCAAGTTTGTTTGGGATTGAGCGTAGGATAGCGTATGCAAATAGGAAGTATCATTCTGGTTTAATATGAGGGGGTGTGATGAGTGGGTTTGCGGGGGTAAAGTTTTCTGGGTCGCTTAGTAGTGTTGGTGAGAAGAGGGCTAGGGTTGTCAGGAAGAGTAGTATTGTGATGAATCCCAGGATATCTTTTAGGGAGAAGTAGGGGTGGAATGGGATTTTGTCTGAATCTGATGCTAGTCCTAGTGGGTTGTTTGAACCAGTTTCGTGGAGGAAGGTGAGGTGGATTAGTGTGAGACCTGCAATTATGAATGGAAGAATAAAATGTAGGGCAAAAAATCGGGTTAGTGTCGGGTTGTCTACTGAGAAGCCTCCTCAAGCTCATTCTACTAGGGTCTGTCCGATGTATGGGATGGCTGAGAATAGGTTAGTGATGACGGTTGCGCCTCAAAACGATATTTGTCCCCATGGGAGAACATATCCTACGAAGGCGGTTGCTATTAAGGTTAAGAGGAGGATAACTCCTGTGTTTCAGGTTTCCTTGAATAGATAGAGAGCCGTAGTAGAAGCCTCGTCCGATGTGAAGGTAAATGCAGATGAAAAATGCTGATGCTCCATTTGCATGTAGGTTGCGGAGTAGTCAACCATATTGGACGTCTCGGCACATGTGGGCTACGGAGGAGAATGCTAGGGTTGTGTCTGCGGTATAGTGTATGGCTAGCATTAATCCTGTAAGGATTTGGGTTGCTAGGCAGATACCTAGAAGAGAGCCGAAATTTCATCAGGCGGAGATATTTGAGGGTGTTGGGAGGTCAATTAGGGAGTTGTTAATTATTTTTAGTAGGGGGTGATGTTTTCGTATGTTTGGGGCCATTAGGGTGTTGGTTCTGTATATTAGTAAGAGGATTAGGATTGATAGGGCAAATGAGCTTAAATAGGCTTTGATGAGGCCTGTGTGTAGGTTGGTTGAGGTTTTGGTTGTTATGACTTGTAGGGTGGCAAGTCCTTCTGGGCCTATTTTTTTGTACCAGGATAGGTCGGCTAGGTGGGAGGATAGTTTTTGTCCTGTGTTTAGGAGGTTTGTAGAGGTTAGGCGGTGGAGTAATGGGTTGAAGTAGCCTAATGTAGATGAGAAGTTTATTGCCATGTTTTGTTTGGGCTTTGATAGGGCGTGAGTTATGTTTGATAGTTCGAGGGCTAGAATGGTTCCTAGGATCGTTAGAAGTATAGCGGCAATTTTTATGTATGTAGGTATGGTTATTGGAGGGGTGCTCGTAGGTGGGAAGTAAGTTGTGATAAGTAGGCCAGCTAGGATGCTGCCTAGTGCAAGTCGAGTGATTGGGTTAATAATTGCTGGGTCGTTTTCGTTTATTGGGGTAGTTGATGGGATGCGGGGGAATCCTGTTTGTACTAAAATAGTTATTCGTAGGCTATATGTTGCGGTGAATGTTGTGGCGAGTAGTGTTAGGAGTAGTGCTCAGGTATTAAGGTGTGATGTGTTTAGGCTTTCAATGATGAGATCTTTTGAGTAGAATCCGGCTAAGAATGGAGTTCCTATTAAGGCTAGGTTTCCGATAGTTAGGCAGGAGGTGGTTGTTGGAAGTATTTTTTGAAGGCCGCCTATTTTTCGGATGTCTTGTTCACCACTGAGGTTGTGGATAATTGATCCAGAGCACAGGAAGAGTATGGCTTTGAAGAAGGCGTGGGTTGAAATGTGTAGAAAGGCTAGCTGTGGAAGGTTTAGTCCAATTGTTACTATTATTAGTCCTAGTTGGCTAGATGTTGAGAAGGCAATAATTTTTTTGATGTCGTTTTGTGTTAGAGCACAGGTAGCGGCAAATAGTGTGGATAGTGCTCCTAGACATAAGCATAGGGTTAGGGCGGTTTGGTTGTTGGAGAGTATAGGGTGTATTCGGATTAGGAGGAAGATTCCTGCTACAACTATAGTACTTGAGTGGAGTAGGGCGGAAACTGGGGTTGGGCCTTCTATGGCAGCTGGTAGTCATGGATGTAGGCCAAATTGAGCTGACTTTCCGGTTGCGGCTAGGATGAGGCCTAGTAATGGGAGTGTTGGGGTTTGGGTATGGTTGGGCATGGTTTGTTGGATATCTCATGAGTTTATGGTGCATGCGAGTCAGGCTATACTTAGGATGAGTCCGATATCTCCGATTCGGTTATATAGGATAGCTTGTAGAGCAGCTGTATTGGCTTCTGCTCGGCCTTGCCATCATCCGATTAGGAGAAATGATATAATTCCTACCCCCTCTCATCCGATGAAAAGTAAAAATAGGTTGTTGGCGATTGTTAGTGTTAATATTGCAGTTAGGAATATTAGTAAGTATGAGAAGAATTTTGTAATGTATGGTTCTGTAGCTATATATCAGGAGGCGAATTGTAGAATAGATCATGTTACAAATAGTGCAATGGGAAAAAATATTATTGAGTATTGGTCAATTTTAAGGTTTATTGGGATTTTAAAGTTTATAATGAATTTTCATTCTCAGATGGAGATAATGCTGTCTATGCCAGAGTATAGGAATAGTGTGGTGGGGATTAGGCTGGTGAGAAAGGCAGTTTTGACGGTTTTGGTAATTGAGCTGGGGGAGTTCTTGTAATTTTTTGTTAATAGGGTTAGTAGTGTGGGGATTAGGATTAATGCTAGTGTGAGAAGTATAGAGGTGTTAATAATTAGGATGGTTTCCACTACTTTTACTTGGATTTGCACCAAGATTAGTGGTTCCTAAGACCAGCGGATTACTGTTATCCTTTAAAAGTAAGGGGGCTGAGATTTTAGACTCAGATACAGGAATTAGCAGTTCCTGTTGGTTGAACCTCCCCTCGGCAGGTAAGAAGGTTTTAACTTCTATTTTTAGAATCACAGTCTAATGTTTGGTTTAAACTATACTTGCATAGGAAGGCTCCTGAGATAAGTTCTGGTTTAAGGATTAAGAGGAGTATAGGTATGATGTGTAGGGTTATTAGGAGGTGTTCACGTGTGGTAAAGTTCTGAATAGATGTGATGTTGGTTGGTAAAATTCCTCGTTGGGTAGTCAGTAGTATAAATAGGGTGTATGCTGCGGTAAGTAGTGTTGCGAGTCCAGTTAGGATGATTGTAAGTATTGATCAGTTGAATAGGGCAATTATGATGGTGAGTTCAGCTATTAAATTTGTTGTTGGTGGCAGGGCTATGTTTGATAGATTGGCTAGTAGTCATCAGGTTGCTGTTAGTGGTAGGAGTGGCTGTAGGCTGCGTGTTAATAATAAGATTCGGCTATGGGTACGTTCATAGTTTGTGTTGGCCAGACAGAATAGTATTGAGGAGGTGAGGCCGTGGGAGATTATGAGGATTATTGCGCCTGAGAAGGATCAGTTAGTTTGGATTAGGCTTGCAGCGATAACTAGGCCTATGTGGCTGACAGATGAGTAGGCGATGAGTGCTTTTAAGTCAGTTTGGCGTAGGCAGATTGAGCTGGTTATGAGTGCTCCTCATAAAGATAAAGCAAGGAATGGGTATTGTAGTGAGTTTAATGTGGGGTTTATTAGGATAGTAATCCGTATAATGCCATATCCTCCGAGCTTTAGAAGTAGTGCTGCTAGAAGCATGGAGCCTGCAATTGGGGCTTCTACATGTGCTTTTGGTAGTCATAAGTGTAGGCCGTATAGTGGGGCTTTTACTATAAATGCTATTAGTAGTGCAATTCCTGAGAGGATAGTGGTTCATGATTTTGGGAGTGAGAGGTTGGTTAAGTTTAGTATTGTTAAGTGAAGAGTCCCTGTTTGTGTGTGAAGGTGTAGGATTGTTACTAATAGTGGGAGGGAGCTAATTAGGGTATAAAATAGGAGGTAGATGCCAGCACTTAGGCGTTCGGGTTGGTTGCCCCATCGGGTAATGAGGATTAGGGTTGGAATGAGGGTTGCTTCAAATGTAATATAAAATATTATAAGTTCTGTGGTTGAGAAGGCTAGAATAATAAATGGTTGAATTATGATTAGGGTGGCTGCAAAGATTCGTTTGCGTGTTAAGGGTTCGTGGTGTAGATGGTTTTGGCTTGCTATAATTATTAGGGGAAGCAATCGCATGATAGGGTAAGGAGGGGGGATGAGATTTGGTCAATACCTGTTCATTGGGTTAGAGTTTTGTGTGGGAAATATGTGGGGGATAGTCAGTGTAGGCTGATGGTGGCGATTATTAGGCTGTGTAGGGTGATGTTAGTTCATAGGGCTTTTTGGGTGGAGAGTAGGGCTGTTGGGAGAAGTATAATTGTTGGTAGGATAATTTTTAGCATTGTAGGAGATTTAGGTTATGGAGGTGATCTGAGCCATGAGTTCGTGTGGATGCTACTAATATTGCCAGGCCTGTACCTGCTTCGCAAGCCGAAAATGCTAATATTAGGATTGGCATTAGAGTGTGAGAGGGTGTTTGGTTTTCGACTGGTCAGACAGTTAGGGCCACGTATATGGAGAGTATCATGCTTTCTAGGCATAGTAGGGCTGAGATTAGGTGAGTGCGGTGGAAAGCGAGTCCTAGGCTGCTCAGGGTGAAGGTAGAGTAGAAACTTAAGTGTATGAGTGACATTAAGAAAGTCATAGGGCTTAGCTATGATCTGTTGAGCCGAAATCAACTGTCGTGTTTAGACTAACTTTCTTTTTTTGTTTATTCTGCTCATTCTAGGCCACCTTGTGTTCATTCATAAATAAGTCCTAGGGTGAGTAATAGGATAATAGTGGATGTTCAGGTTATGGTAGTGATAGGGGATTGGAGCTGGGTGGCTCATGGTAGGGGTAGTAGTAGTGCGATTTCTAGGTCGAATAGTAGGAATAGAATTGCTACTAGAAAGAATCGGATAGAGAAGGGGAGACGTGCGGAGCCAAGAGGGTCAAAACCACATTCGTATGGGGATAATTTTTCTGAATCTGGATTAATTTGAGTAATTCAGAAGTTTAGTGTGGTTAAAATAATGCTTAGGGTTAGGGAGAGGGTGAATATAAATGTGATTATGTTAATTGCTCTTCTCTGGGGTTGAACCAGATTCTATAGATTGGAAGTCAATTATAATAATTATACTAGAAGAGCAGGATCCTCATCAGTAGATTGTTATGTAGAGGAATAATCAGATGACGTCTACGAAGTGTCAGTATCAGGCAGCGGCTTCAAATCCGAAGTGGTGATTTGGTGTAAAGTGGAATATGATTAGTCGTAGTAGGCAGATAGTGAGGAAAGATGATCCGATGAGTACGTGGAGGCCGTGAAATCCGGTGGCGACAAAAAAGGTTGAACCGTAAACTCCGTCGGCGATTGAGAATGGTGCTTCATAATATTCTATTCCTTGGAGGGCTGTGAAGTAGAACCCTAGGAGGATTGTTAGGGTTAATGCATGGATTGCTTGTTTTCGGTTGCCTTCTGTAATGCTATGGTGTGCTCATGTTACGGTTACTCCTGAAGCCAGTAGAATGGCTGTATTTAGTAAGGGCACTTCTATGGGGTTTAGTGGTTTGATTCCTGCTGGGGGTCATTGGCCGCCTAGTTCTGGCGTTGGTACTAAGCTAGAGTGGAAAAAGGCTCAGAAGAATCCAAGAAAGAAGAATGCTTCGGATGTAATGAATAGGATTATTCCGTATCGTAGTCCTTTTTGGACCGGGAGAGTGTGATGTCCTTGGAAGGTACTCTCACGAATAATATCTCGTCATCATTGGATTATAACAAGAATTATGGAGAATAATCCTAGGCTGAGAAGTTGTATGGAGTTTTGGTGAAATCATATGACAAGGCCTGATGTTGTTAGTAGAGCAGCTGCTGCTCCGGAGATGGGCCATGGGCTAGGGTCTACTATGTGATATGAGTGTGCTTGGTGGGCCATTAGATGTTTTCTTGTAAGTATAAGGTTAGTAGGAGGACAAAGACGTAAGCTTGAATTATGGCTACTGCAATTTCTAGGATTGTTAGGAGGAGTAGGATGGTAGTAGTCAGTATAGATACTGCTGGAAGAATGGGGAGAAGGACTACAGCTGCTGTTGAGATGAGTTGAATGAGTAAATGGCCGGCGGTGAGGTTTGCTGTGAGTCGGACTCCTAAGGCTAGGGGGCGAATAAGGAGACTGATGGTTTCGATTATAATTAGGGCGGGGATTAGGGGGGTGGGTGTTCCTTCTGGGAGAAGGTGGCCTAAGGAGATTGAGGGTTGGTTTCGTAGGCCTGTGAGTAGGGTAGCTAGTCATAAAGGAAGGGCGAGGGCTATGTTTATTGATAGTTGGGTGGTGGGGGTGAATGTATATGGGAGTAGGCCTAGTAGGTTAATTGTAAGTAGTAATAGTATAAGGGAGGTTAAAATTAGGGCTCATTTGTGTCCTTTTTTGTCTAGGGGAATTATTAGTTGTTTTGTGATTAAGTGGATAACTCAGGATTGGAGGGTAGAGAGTCGGTTTGTAATTCATCGGTTACCTTGGGCTGGGATAAGTAGCACAGGGAATAATATTGAGATAAGGATTAGTGGGATTCCTAGGAGGGATGGGCTTATAAATTGGTCGAAGAAGCTTAAAGTCATGGTCAGGCTCATGAGGTGGTTTTATTAAGTATGGTTGGTTTGTTGATTGGGGGGTTAGTTTGGGTGAAGGATAAAAGTTTTGGTTGAATAGTTAGTGTGAAAGTAAGTCATGTTAATAATATAATGGATAATCATGGGTTTGGATTTAGTTGTGGCATGTCATTAAGGAGGGGTATGTGTTCCTCTGTCTCTAGCTTAAAAGGCTAGTGCTGTTTGCATAGCTTCTTAATGATTAGGATGAAAGGAGTGAGGATCAGTTTTCGAAGTGGGTGAGTGGAGTGGATTCTACTACGATGGGTATGTAGCTGTGGTTTGCGCCACAAATTTCGGAGCATTGGCCGTAGAAGATTCCGGGCCGGGTAGTGATAAATGATGTTTGGTTTAGTCGTCCTGGGATTGCGTCTGTTTTAACTCCTAGGGTGGGAACTGCTCAGGAGTGTAGGACATCCCCTGCGGTGATGATGACACGCACGTGGGATTCTGTTGGAATTACAACTCGATGGTCTACTTCTAGTAGTCGGAAGTGTCCTGGTAAAAGGTCTGTTGTGGGGATTATGTATGAGTCGAATGTTAGGTCTTTAAAGTCTGTGTATTCGTAGGATCAATATCATTGGTGGCCAATGGCTTTTAGGGTTAAGTCTGGTTCATCCACTTCGTCTATTATATATAAAATTTGTAAAGATGGTAGGGCTAGTAGGATAAGGACGATTGCTGGTAGGATTGTCCAGATGAGTTCAATTTCTTGTGCATCTACAGTGTTTGAGGAAAGTTTTTCTAATAGTATAAGTGTTAATAAGTAGAGGACGAGAGTGCAGATTGCTAGGGCTACTATTAGGGCATGGTCGTGGAATTCGACAAGTTCTTCTATGATTGGGGAGGAGGCGTCTTGAAATCCGAATTGAGATGGGTTAGCCATTTGAGATATGTAGAGGTTTCATCTACAATTTAGTCTTGACGAGGCTATGTAATAGTTTTACTAATATCTCATAAGAAAGAAGCATGAGTGGTTTGATGCGGTTGGCTTGAAACCAGCATATGAGGGTTCGATTCCTTCCTTTCTTGTACTTGGACAAAGGCTGGTTCTTCAAAGGTATGGTGTGGTGGAGGGCAGCCGTGGATTCATTCAATATTAGTGGTAGGGAGTTCTGGTTGGATTACTTTTCGTTTTGATGCGAAGGCTTCTCAGATGATAAATATTAGCATAATTACAGCTGTTAATGAGATGAGAGAGCCAATAGATGACATGGTGTTTCATAGGGTATATGCGTCTGGATAGTCGGAGTAACGGCGTGGCATGCCTGCTAGGCCTAGGAAGTGTTGTGGGAAGAATGTTAGGTTAACGCCAGTGAATATTACTCCGAAGTGTGCTTTAGCTCATGTAGGGTGGAGGGTATATCCGGTGAATAATGGAAATCAGTGGGTGAAACCTGCTAGGATAGCAAATACTGCTCCTATTGATAATACATAGTGGAAATGGGCAACTACGTAGTAAGTGTCGTGTAGAGCAATGTCTAGGGATGAGTTTGCTAGGATGATTCCAGTTAGGCCTCCAATGGTGAATAAGAAAATGAAGCCTATGGCTCATAGCATGGGGGGGTCTCATTTGATGGTGCCGCCGTGCAGTGTAGCTAGTCAGCTGAATACTTTAATACCGGTTGGGATTGCGATGATTATAGTGGCTGATGTAAAGTATGCTCGGGTATCTACATCTATTCCTACTGTAAATATGTGATGCGCTCATACAATAAAACCTAGGAATCCGATTGATAATATGGCCCAAACTATTCCTATGTAGCCGAAGGGTTCTTTTTTGCCTGCATAGTATGCTACTACGTGTGAGATAATTCCGAAGCCGGGTAGGATCAGGATGTAGACTTCTGGGTGTCCAAAGAATCAAAACAGGTGTTGGTATAGAACTGGGTCTCCTCCGCCAGCGGGGTCGAAGAATGTAGTGTTTAGGTTTCGATCTGTTAATAGTATTGTGATTCCAGCAGCAAGTACGGGAAGTGATAGGAGTAGGAGAACGGCAGTAATGAGTACAGATCATACGAATAATGGGGTTTGGTATTGTGAGAGGGCTGGAGGTTTTATGTTGATGGCGGTTGTGATGAAATTGATAGCTCCTAGAATTGATGACACTCCTGCTAAGTGTAGGGAGAAGATGGCCAGATCTACGGATGCACCAGCGTGGGCAAGGTTTCCGGCTAAGGGGGGGTATACTGTTCATCCTGTTCCTGCTCCTGCTTCTACTGTGGATGAGGCAAGTAAAAGTAGGAAGGATGGTGGTAGGAGTCAAAAGCTTATATTGTTTATGCGGGGGAATGCTATGTCGGGTGCGCCAATTATGAGGGGTACTAGTCAGTTTCCAAAGCCTCCGATTATAATTGGCATAACTATAAAGAAGATTATTACAAAGGCATGTGCGGTGACAATTACATTGTAAATTTGATCGTCACCTAGTAAGGTTCCGGGCTGTCCTAGTTCTGCACGGATAAGCAGGCTTAGGGCGGTTCCGATTATACCTGCTCAGGCACCGAAGATTAGGTATAGGGTGCCGATATCTTTGTGGTTGGTTGAGAATAATCATCGGGTAGTGGTGGTCACAGGTAAGATGGCTGAGTGTTGAGGCGTTAGGCTGTAGACCTTTTTACAGAGGTTCAATTCCTCTTCTTATCGGCTCTGTAGTGAAGTTCATGTTGAGTTGCAAGCTCATCGATGTACGTTGTAGACGTGCCGGAGTCTTAGGTGTGTAGACAGAGGCCTGTTGGTTTAGGCGTCTAGCTGTTAACTAGGATGTTGTGGGATCGAAGCCCGCCTGTCTAGTATAAGGCCCTAACTTAATTAGAGTATCTGAGTTGCATTCAGAAGGTGTAGGTTAATATCCTGCGGGTCTTATCAGAAACTAAGAGGTTTTAGCTCTTGTTTAAGGCTTTGAAGGCCTTCGGTTTGTAGTTTATCCTAAGTTTCTAGTTAATGGTTAAAATTATTGGGGATAGAGGTAGGAGTGTGAGGGATAGGGAGGTGGTGATAGCAATTAGGATATTAGATGTCTTATTGGTGTGTCATTGTTTTATATGATTGGCAGAGTTTGGTGGGAGTGTGATTGTTGAGTAATATGTGAGGCGCAGATAGAAGAATAAGCTTAATAAGGAGAGGAGGGCGATGATTGTTGCTGTTGTTGTTATTTCTTGTTTTGTAAGATTATGGATGATAAATCATTTTGGTAGGAATCCTGTTAATGGGGGAAGTCCTGCAAGGGATAGTATGGTTAATATTATGGTAGCTATCAGGATTGGGGCTTTTGTTCAAGAAATTATTATTGTGGATAGTTTTATGGACTTAGTTGTATTAAGGATAAGGAAAATAGGGATGGTTAGTAAGGAATATACATAGAAGTTGATTATGGTGAGTTTAGGGCTGTAGATTAGAATAATGGTTATTCAGCCTAGGTGGGAAATAGATGAGAAAGCTAGGATTTTTCGGGTTTGTGTTTGGTTTAGGCCTATTCAGCCCCCTAAGGCTGCAGAGGCAATGGCTATGAAGGTTAGTAGTGTTGGGTGGAGGGATGGGGATACTATAAATAAAATAGTGAGTGGTGGCAG
The DNA here is from genome assembly GCA_033556795.1 of Tapera naevia. Classification (NCBI taxonomy): domain Eukaryota; kingdom Metazoa; phylum Chordata; class Aves; order Cuculiformes; family Neomorphidae; genus Tapera; species Tapera naevia. The sequence continues at coordinate 23,520 of JAUMJJ010000981.1, read as the reverse complement.
TTTTATGATTGTAGATAATAAAAGTGCTGTGGTTATAGATGATCCTTGGATGACTTCTGGAAATCAAAAGTGAAATGGTACTAGTCCAAGTTTTATTGCGATTGCAGTTGTAAGTAGAATGCAGGCTGTTGGGTGGTTTAGTTGAGTGAGGTCTCACTGGCCGTTTGAGTAGGCATTGATAATGCTTGTAAATAGGATTAGTGCTGATGCAGTAGCTTGGACTAGGAAGTACTTAATTGTAGCTTCAATTGCGCGTGGGTGATGGGATTTGGCGATTAATGGGATAATTGCTAGGGTATTGATTTCTAGGCCTGTTCAGGCCATAATTCAGTGGTTGCTTGAGATTGTAATGGCTGTGCCTAGTATAAGACTTAGTGTGAAGATTAGTTTTGCATATGGGCTCATTAGTAGGGGAGGGAGTTAAACCATCATTTTCGGGGTATGGGCCCGATAGCTTTGTTAGCTGACTCTACTAGGAAATAATATAGAGGAAGTATGAAGAGCTTTGATCTCTTTTGTGTAGGTTCGAGTCCTACTTTTCTAAGGTGTTCAGATAGGAAATGAGAGGGTTAGTGTACCTCTATATTCACTTTATCATAGTGATCCTTTTGTTCAGGCACATTTCCTTGGGCATGTCTTGAGTATGGGGGTAATCCTGCATAACAGATTGGTATGCTGGTGTGTCATAAGCATAGGGCTAGTGTTAGTGGTAAGAAATTTTTTCATAGGAGGTGTATGAGCTGGTCGTAGCGGAATCGAGGATATGAGGCGCGAACTCATAGAAAACCAGAGGACAGTAGTAGGATTTTTGTAGCTATAATAATAGGGAATAGCTCTAGGGGTGGGTTTAGTGAACTTGGGTTGAGGAATAGAATGGTGGTTAGTGTGTTTATTAGTATAATGTTTGCGTATTCGGCTAGGAAGAAAAGAGCGAAAGGACCTGCAGCGTATTCGACATTAAATCCGGAGACTAGTTCTGACTCTCCTTCTGTGAGGTCGAATGGGGCACGGTTTGTTTCGGCTAGGGTTGAAATATACCATATCATTGCAAGGGGTCAGGAAGAGAAGATAAGGTAAAGTGGTTCTTGGGTGGTAATGAGGGTATTTAGGGAGTAGTTTCCGCTTAATATAATTACGGAGAGCAGGATGATAGCTAGTGTAACTTCATATGAAATTGTTTGTGCTACTGCACGTAGGGCTCCGATTAGGGCATATTTTGAGTTGGAGGCTCATCCAGATCATAGGATTGAGTATACGGCTAGGCTTGATATGGCTAACAGGAATAGTAGTCCTAGGTTCAAGTCGGCTAGGGAAAATGGAAGTGGGAGGGGGATTCAGATTGTGATTGCCAATAGTAGTGCTAGTATTGGGGTTACGATAAATAAGAATGGAGATGAAGTAGATGGTCGGATTGGTTCTTTAATAAATAGTTTTACACCATCTGCTACAGGTTGTAGTAAACCAAATGGGCCTACAACGTTTGGGCCTTTTCGGGATTGTATGTAGCTTAGGATTTTTCGTTCTACTAGGGTTAGGAAGGCTACAGCAAGTAAAATTGGGATAGCATAGGACAGTGATATAAAGAGGAGGGTAAGGGTAGAGGGTTTTGACATAGTTGATGAAAGCTAGGGAGAGGACTTGAACCTCTGGGTAAAGGGCTTAAGCCTTTTGCATTTACCAAGCTCTGCCACGCTAGCGGCCCTTTTCTAGGGCATTGGTTATATGTTAATATCCATTATAGTAGTTTAGTTGAGTTCACTACTTGAGGGAGGGCGTGTTGGGTAATATTGGCCCTGCTTTCCCGGTCCTTTCGTACTAGGGAAGGCCTAGTCATAGATAGAAACCGACCTGGATTGCTCCGGTCTGAACTCAGATCACGTAGGACTGTTAATCGTTGAACAAACGAACCCTTAATAGCGGCTGCACCATTAGGATGTCCTGATCCAACATCGAGGTCGTAAACCTCCTTGTCGATATGGGCTCTTGAAGGAGATTGCGCTGTTATCCCTGGGGTAGCTTGGTTCATTACTCAGTTGTACTGGGTCTGATTACTATTAGCACATTGAGATGTCACTCTTAGTTAAGAGTTGTGGTCTTATTTTTGGAGGATTTGTTTTTCTCCAAGGTCGCCCCAACCAAAAAATATGAGCCATTGTCTAGTAAGTTGTAGGCCTAGTAGGCTTGGTTAGTGTTGGTGATGGCCATTGATTTTTAAGTTCCACAGGGTCTTCTCGTCTTATGGGTTCATTCCTGCTTTTGCACAGGAAGATCAATTTCACTGATTATCTACAGGAGACAGTTAAGACCTCGTTTAGCCATTCATACAAGTCCCGATTTATGAGACAATTGATTGCGCTACCTTCGCACGGTTAGGATACCGCGGCCGTTAAACGTTCTGTCACTGGGCAGGCATCACCTTTAATACTTGGTTGGCTAAAGGCTATGTTTTTGGTAAACAGTCGGGTCTTGGGTTTGCCGAGTTCCTTTTGTAGATTTTAATCTTTCTAATATGCGCACCTGGGTTGGGTTAACAGTATGTTTAATATTTTGTCTTGTTAGAATTGAGGTATTAATTATGGTCTGTTAATAATTAAATGATGTAAGCTTGCGCTAGGGAGGGAAATGTTCCAAGTTACTTATTTTAGCATAAGTTCTTCTATAGGGATAGGTTAGCCTGTTAGTGGTAAGGGAGTCATGTTGTTTTAGTATTTTTAAGAGGCGAGCTTTGACGCATTCTTTAATGATGGCTGCTTAAAGGCCTACAGTAAGGATGTGGGTGTGGTGTTTATCCGCTAGGGGAGATTGTTTTCTTTTTTAAAGGGGCTGTACCCCCTTTAAATTACTCTTGACCTTCTACATGGGGGTTTGGTTAGGTTTCCTTAGAGGGAGGTCTAGAGAGAACTTAAATTCGTTTCACAGGCAACCAGCTATCACCCAGCTCGGTTGGCTTTTCACCTCTACTAACGAGTCATCCCACTCTTTTGCGACAGAGACGGGTTCGCTCATGTATAGCTGCTCGTGAGTAGCTCGCTTGGGTTTCGGGGGGGCAAGCTTAAATCCGTTTTGCTTGGTGGTTCTGGCTAAATCATGATGCAAAAGGTACAAGATTTTGTCTTTGCTATTATATGCTTAGGTTTTCATTATTATTTCATCTTTCCCTTGCGGTACAGGGGCTCTATCGCTCCGGATGATGTCCTTTTCTATCGCCTATACTAGGTTTATTGAATGTTTTAGTTAAGTGATGAAGTTAGTTTTTTGGTTAATTAGATATGAAGGGTTGGGCTAGAGTTTGGCTTCAAGGCGATCTGGGTGATGGCAGATATCTTTCAGGTGTAAGCTGAATGCTTTGGTGTTGTAGCTACGCCTTGGTATGCTAAGTACACCTTCCGGTACACTTACCTTGTTACGACTTACCTCATCTTTACCTAGTAATGTAGTATTAATTTATTAAGGGAATGTGGTTGTGACGAGGGTGACGGGCGGTATGTACGTGTCCCAGGGCCAATTTAAATGGGGCTCTCATTGTCCCTATTTACTGCTAAATCCGCCTTCCGGGAATGGTTTCACACTCCCTTCCGTGTTTCCTAGTGTTAGGAAATGTAGCCCATTGCTCCCGACTCATAAGCTATACCTTGACCTGTCTTGTTAGCGAAGTATGGTTATTGTGCCCACTGTTGTTCTTTCAAAAAGGTGAGCTGGCGACGGCGGTATGTAGGCTGGCTTAGGGCTAGAGTCGGTTGGGTAAATCGTGGGTTATCGATTATAGAACAGGCTCCTCTAGGTGGGTTTGGGACACCGCCAAGTCCTTAGAGTTTTAAGCGTTTGTGCTCGTAATTCTCAGGCGGATATCTTTGTATATGGGAAGATATCAAGATTTAGGGCCAGGCATAGTGGGGTATCTAATCCCAGTTTGGGTCCTGGCTTTCGTGGATCTAGTTTGTCTAAGGATTTAAGATCTCTTTTAGGGCGGCTTTAGTTGTAATCTGAGCTTATGACAGCTTGGTTACATTTTGATCTTAAATGTCAAGATACTGCATGTACCACTCTTTACGCCGTATTACCGTTAATTTGAGTCTCTTGTATGACCGCGGTGGCTGGCACAAGATTTACCAACTCTGGTTGCTATAACTAAGTCAAGCTTACACTTATTGCTTAATGTTAATTACTGCTGAATGCCCGTGGGGGTGTGGCTAAGCAAGGCGTCTTGGGCTACTTTGATATGGGGTGTGCCTGATACCTGCTCCTTTTATCTTGACAAGAAGGCTAAGGGCATTTACACTGGAATGCGGATACTTGCATGTATATATCTAGCAAGAACTAACGGTAAGGTTAGGACTAAGTCTTTTGTCCTCGGGGAGGTAGGGCTAACCATCTTAGCATCTTCAGTGCTATGCTTTTATTTAAGCTACGAGGACGTGAAAGGGGCTTGTGTTGTTTGTTGTTTGTTGTTTGTTGTTTGTTGTTTGTTGTTTGTTGTTTGTTGTTTGTTGTTTGTTGTTTGTTGTTTGTTGTTTGTTGTTTGTTGTTTGTTGTTTGTTTTGTTGTAGGTGGGTTTTTTAATATTTGGTAAAAATATATATAATAAATATGTAAATAATAAGTGATGTGGTGTACAAAGTGGTGGAATTATTTTAATGTAACTCCAGCGGCGGTGGAGTGTAAAAAGTGAAAAAATGTGTATAAGATAAGTAATAAAAGATGATGTTTACAATATAATGATGATGTATGGTTTGTTTGTAGGGTGTTCTTGTAGTTGAAGTTTACAACGATGGTTTTTCAGGCCATAGATCTTGGAGAGAGGCCAAGCAGGAATTATTATGACTTATTTTGTTTTTTTCTTGGGTGTAGGTTTTGTGTTGGGTGGGTTGGCGGTTGCGTCTAATCCTTCGCCATATTATGGGGTGGTTGGTTTGGTGTTGGCATCTGTGATAGGATGTGGGTGGTTGTTGAGTTTGGGAGTTTCGTTTGTGTCTTTAGTGCTTTTTATGGTGTATTTAGGGGGAATGTTAGTGGTGTTTGTATACTCTGTTTCTTTGGCAGCGGAGCCGTTTCCAGAGGCTTGGGGGGATTGGGGAGTAGTGGGGTATGGGGTTGGGTTATTTTTGGTTGTTGTTGTTGGTGTGGTTGTAGGAGGTGTGGTTGAGTGTTGAAAGGTTGGGTTAGTTACTGTTGATAATGGAGGTATGTTTTTGGTGCGGTTGGATTTTAGTGGTGTGGCAATGTTTTATTCTTTGGGTTTGGGATGTTCTTGGTGGCGGGGTGAGGTTTGTTGTTGACGTTGTTCGTAGTTTTGGAGGTTGTGCGGGGGTTGTCGCGTGGGGCTATTCGGGCAGTTTAGTGGGGTTATCAGAAAATAGTTTAATTTAGAATACCAGCTTTGGGAGTTGGTGATAAAGGTTTAATTCCTTTTTTTCTGAGGTATGTTTTGATGTATTATGTTTGTGATGGTGACAAATGTAAGTGTTTGTTTATTTAATGAATTTTTACTGGATTGTTTGATGATGTTTTGTGATGTATGATGTAAAAAAATTTTTGTTAAGTACGAATTTGTTTATTAATGTAGTTTGTCTAGAGTGGGAAAATGTGAAATGTGATGATAAAAATTGTGATGGGTGGAAAATTATGGTTTAGTCGGAAATTCCTAGTGTTGTTAAAATCGCCCGGGGGGGCGAAAATCGAAAATCATATACCCTATGCATGCATTATCCTGCCACACGGGAGTTAAGCTAGTCGGATCAAGTATGTGAGGGCTATCTAAAGTGCATCAGTGTTGAGATGATTCCCCGGATACGTCGACCGTCTCATTGAGTGATTCTCTGAAAGTGATAAAAAGGCCCGTGGACCATTGTAGCCCAGGTAAATAGATTGTAAGCTCCTGCTCTAACTACCATGGGGCAACCTGTGAAGGCTCCGAAGGAAGAGAGGGAACCAGTAGACAAAAGGCAGAAAGATGTCGGGATTACGAGGCAAAGTGCCCCTGACAGAGCTCGGTTGCATCTGTGAAAACCAATATATATCCAACTACCAATTGATGACCCTGAAATAGGAACCCGAGGCGCAAAAGAGCAAGTAGTGTCAGTGGTGTATGGTGGAAAGAATGGGCTTGAAGCTAGTATGAGGAGGTACTTCGTGCAAGGCGTTGCGGATTTCTCGTGCTGTGAACGATCAATAAATCCATCGGGTACTTTAGAAAGCTGTACCGAACAAAGTTTCGTCGGAATAGTCCTGCTACCATTAAGGTCATTCCCTCCGGGAGGCCTCGTGTCCAGGGAAAGTCCGTTAATGTATAGAATGGCATGTCATGGTTTTAGTACGGGCAGAGTGTAAATTCCGTTAATAAGTTACAACGCGGATAGCGCTTGAAAGTAGGATGTGAAAAATGCGATTTGTGTCCAGGTGTATATTAATGTATTTAGGACATGGATATAATGTATAATGTGGTACGAGAATAGTATGCTAGAGTACATAGATCCCGGCAAAAAATCCTCCGGCCGGGGGGGGAGGGGGGGGGCCCGAGAGGAAGAAAAACTCTAAGAAGAGGTGGGATCTTCATTCTTTGGCTTACAAGACCAATGTTTTTGATAAACTATTAGAGTATTTTAGTAGTTCAGTAACTTGTTTTCTAGGGTGGCAGTGATTGGAAAGAGGATTAGAATAATAGAGAAGTAGGTGAGGGATGCTAGTTGGCCGATGATAATGAATGGGTGTTCTACTGGTTGGCTGCCTACTCATGTTAGGATGATTAGATTGGTGACTAAAATTCAGAATAATACTTGGGATAGAGGGCGAAATGTTATTGTGCGTTGTTTAGATTTATGTAGGAGTGGGGCTAGAAATAGTACTAGGACAGATGCAGCGAGTGCAAGGACTCCTCCAAGTTTGTTTGGGATTGAGCGTAGGATAGCGTATGCAAATAGGAAGTATCATTCTGGTTTAATATGAGGGGGTGTGATGAGTGGGTTTGCGGGGGTAAAGTTTTCTGGGTCGCTTAGTAGTGTTGGTGAGAAGAGGGCTAGGGTTGTCAGGAAGAGTAGTATTGTGATGAATCCCAGGATATCTTTTAGGGAGAAGTAGGGGTGGAATGGGATTTTGTCTGAATCTGATGCTAGTCCTAGTGGGTTGTTTGAACCAGTTTCGTGGAGGAAGGTGAGGTGGATTAGTGTGAGACCTGCAATTATGAATGGAAGAATAAAATGTAGGGCAAAAAATCGGGTTAGTGTCGGGTTGTCTACTGAGAAGCCTCCTCAAGCTCATTCTACTAGGGTCTGTCCGATGTATGGGATGGCTGAGAATAGGTTAGTGATGACGGTTGCGCCTCAAAACGATATTTGTCCCCATGGGAGAACATATCCTACGAAGGCGGTTGCTATTAAGGTTAAGAGGAGGATAACTCCTGTGTTTCAGGTTTCCTTGAATAGATAGGAGCCGTAGTAGAAGCCTCGTCCGATGTGAAGGTAAATGCAGATGAAAAATGCTGATGCTCCATTTGCATGTAGGTTGCGGAGTAGTCAACCATATTGGACGTCTCGGCACATGTGGGCTACGGAGGAGAATGCTAGGGTTGTGTCTGCGGTATAGTGTATGGCTAGCATTAATCCTGTAAGGATTTGGGTTGCTAGGCAGATACCTAGAAGAGAGCCGAAATTTCATCAGGCGGAGATATTTGAGGGTGTTGGGAGGTCAATTAGGGAGTTGTTAATTATTTTTAGTAGGGGGTGATGTTTTCGTATGTTTGGGGCCATTAGGGTGTTGGTTCTGTATATTAGTAAGAGGATTAGGATTGATAGGGCAAATGAGCTTAAATAGGCTTTGATGAGGCCTGTGTGTAGGTTGGTTGAGGTTTTGGTTGTTATGACTTGTAGGGTGGCAAGTCCTTCTGGGCCTATTTTTTTGTACCAGGATAGGTCGGCTAGGTGGGAGGATAGTTTTTGTCCTGTGTTTAGGAGGTTTGTAGAGGTTAGGCGGTGGAGTAATGGGTTGAAGTAGCCTAATGTAGATGAGAAGTTTATTGCCATGTTTTGTTTGGGCTTTGATAGGGCGTGAGTTATGTTTGATAGTTCGAGGGCTAGAATGGTTCCTAGGATCGTTAGAAGTATAGCGGCAATTTTTATGTATGTAGGTATGGTTATTGGAGGGGTGCTCGTAGGTGGGAAGTAAGTTGTGATAAGTAGGCCAGCTAGGATGCTGCCTAGTGCAAGTCGAGTGATTGGGTTAATAATTGCTGGGTCGTTTTCGTTTATTGGGGTAGTTGATGGGATGCGGGGGAATCCTGTTTGTACTAAAATAGTTATTCGTAGGCTATATGTTGCGGTGAATGTTGTGGCGAGTAGTGTTAGGAGTAGTGCTCAGGTATTAAGGTGTGATGTGTTTAGGCTTTCAATGATGAGATCTTTTGAGTAGAATCCGGCTAAGAATGGAGTTCCTATTAAGGCTAGGTTTCCGATAGTTAGGCAGGAGGTGGTTGTTGGAAGTATTTTTTGAAGGCCGCCTATTTTTCGGATGTCTTGTTCACCACTGAGGTTGTGGATAATTGATCCAGAGCACAGGAAGAGTATGGCTTTGAAGAAGGCGTGGGTTGAAATGTGTAGAAAGGCTAGCTGTGGAAGGTTTAGTCCAATTGTTACTATTATTAGTCCTAGTTGGCTAGATGTTGAGAAGGCAATAATTTTTTTGATGTCGTTTTGTGTTAGAGCACAGGTAGCGGCAAATAGTGTGGATAGTGCTCCTAGACATAAGCATAGGGTTAGGGCGGTTTGGTTGTTGGAGAGTATAGGGTGTATTCGGATTAGGAGGAAGATTCCTGCTACAACTATAGTACTTGAGTGGAGTAGGGCGGAAACTGGGGTTGGGCCTTCTATGGCAGCTGGTAGTCATGGATGTAGGCCAAATTGAGCTGACTTTCCGGTTGCGGCTAGGATGAGGCCTAGTAATGGGAGTGTTGGGGTTTGGGTATGGTTGGGCATGGTTTGTTGGATATCTCATGAGTTTATGGTGCATGCGAGTCAGGCTATACTTAGGATGAGTCCGATATCTCCGATTCGGTTATATAGGATAGCTTGTAGAGCAGCTGTATTGGCTTCTGCTCGGCCTTGCCATCATCCGATTAGGAGAAATGATATAATTCCTACCCCCTCTCATCCGATGAAAAGTAAAAATAGGTTGTTGGCGATTGTTAGTGTTAATATTGCAGTTAGGAATATTAGTAAGTATGAGAAGAATTTTGTAATGTATGGTTCTGTAGCTATATATCAGGAGGCGAATTGTAGAATAGATCATGTTACAAATAGTGCAATGGGAAAAAATATTATTGAGTATTGGTCAATTTTAAGGTTTATTGGGATTTTAAAGTTTATAATGAATTTTCATTCTCAGATGGAGATAATGCTGTCTATGCCAGAGTATAGGAATAGTGTGGTGGGGATTAGGCTGGTGAGAAAGGCAGTTTTGACGGTTTTGGTAATTGAGCTGGGGGAGTTCTTGTAATTTTTTGTTAATAGGGTTAGTAGTGTGGGGATTAGGATTAATGCTAGTGTGAGAAGTATAGAGGTGTTAATAATTAGGATGGTTTCCACTACTTTTACTTGGATTTGCACCAAGATTAGTGGTTCCTAAGACCAGCGGATTACTGTTATCCTTTAAAAGTAAGGGGGCTGAGATTTTAGACTCAGATACAGGAATTAGCAGTTCCTGTTGGTTGAACCTCCCCTCGGCAGGTAAGAAGGTTTTAACTTCTATTTTTAGAATCACAGTCTAATGTTTGGTTTAAACTATACTTGCATAGGAAGGCTCCTGAGATAAGTTCTGGTTTAAGGATTAAGAGGAGTATAGGTATGATGTGTAGGGTTATTAGGAGGTGTTCACGTGTGGTAAAGTTCTGAATAGATGTGATGTTGGTTGGTAAAATTCCTCGTTGGGTAGTCAGTAGTATAAATAGGGTGTATGCTGCGGTAAGTAGTGTTGCGAGTCCAGTTAGGATGATTGTAAGTATTGATCAGTTGAATAGGGCAATTATGATGGTGAGTTCAGCTATTAAATTTGTTGTTGGTGGCAGGGCTATGTTTGATAGATTGGCTAGTAGTCATCAGGTTGCTGTTAGTGGTAGGAGTGGCTGTAGGCTGCGTGTTAATAATAAGATTCGGCTATGGGTACGTTCATAGTTTGTGTTGGCCAGACAGAATAGTATTGAGGAGGTGAGGCCGTGGGAGATTATGAGGATTATTGCGCCTGAGAAGGATCAGTTAGTTTGGATTAGGCTTGCAGCGATAACTAGGCCTATGTGGCTGACAGATGAGTAGGCGATGAGTGCTTTTAAGTCAGTTTGGCGTAGGCAGATTGAGCTGGTTATGAGTGCTCCTCATAAAGATAAAGCAAGGAATGGGTATTGTAGTGAGTTTAATGTGGGGTTTATTAGGATAGTAATCCGTATAATGCCATATCCTCCGAGCTTTAGAAGTAGTGCTGCTAGAAGCATGGAGCCTGCAATTGGGGCTTCTACATGTGCTTTTGGTAGTCATAAGTGTAGGCCGTATAGTGGGGCTTTTACTATAAATGCTATTAGTAGTGCAATTCCTGAGAGGATAGTGGTTCATGATTTTGGGAGTGAGAGGTTGGTTAAGTTTAGTATTGTTAAGTGAAGAGTCCCTGTTTGTGTGTGAAGGTGTAGGATTGTTACTAATAGTGGGAGGGAGCTAATTAGGGTATAAAATAGGAGGTAGATGCCAGCACTTAGGCGTTCGGGTTGGTTGCCCCATCGGGTAATGAGGATTAGGGTTGGAATGAGGGTTGCTTCAAATGTAATATAAAATATTATAAGTTCTGTGGTTGAGAAGGCTAGAATAATAAATGGTTGAATTATGATTAGGGTGGCTGCAAAGATTCGTTTGCGTGTTAAGGGTTCGTGGTGTAGATGGTTTTGGCTTGCTATAATTATTAGGGGAAGCAATCAGCATGATAGGGTAAGGAGGGGGGATGAGATTTGGTCAATACCTGTTCATTGGGTTAGAGTTTTGTGTGGGAAATATGTGGGGGATAGTCAGTGTAGGCTGATGGTGGCGATTATTAGGCTGTGTAGGGTGATGTTAGTTCATAGGGCTTTTTGGGTGGAGAGTAGGGCTGTTGGGAGAAGTATAATTGTTGGTAGGATAATTTTTAGCATTGTAGGAGATTTAGGTTATGGAGGTGATCTGAGCCATGAGTTCGTGTGGATGCTACTAATATTGCCAGGCCTGTACCTGCTTCGCAAGCCGAAAATGCTAATATTAGGATTGGCATTAGAGTGTGAGAGGGTGTTTGGTTTTCGACTGGTCAGACAGTTAGGGCCACGTATATGGAGAGTATCATGCTTTCTAGGCATAGTAGGGCTGAGATTAGGTGAGTGCGGTGGAAAGCGAGTCCTAGGCTGCTCAGGGTGAAGGTAGAGTAGAAACTTAAGTGTATGAGTGACATTAAGAAAGTCATAGGGCTTAGCTATGATCTGTTGAGCCGAAATCAACTGTCGTGTTTAGACTAACTTTCTTTTTTTGTTTATTCTGCTCATTCTAGGCCACCTTGTGTTCATTCATAAATAAGTCCTAGGGTGAGTAATAGGATAATAGTGGATGTTCAGGTTATGGTAGTGATAGGGGATTGGAGCTGGGTGGCTCATGGTAGGGGTAGTAGTAGTGCGATTTCTAGGTCGAATAGTAGGAATAGAATTGCTACTAGAAAGAATCGGATAGAGAAGGGGAGACGTGCGGAGCCAAGAGGGTCAAAACCACATTCGTATGGGGATAATTTTTCTGAATCTGGATTAATTTGAGTAATTCAGAAGTTTAGTGTGGTTAAAATAATGCTTAGGGTTAGGGAGAGGGTGAATATAAATGTGATTATGTTAATTGCTCTTCTCTGGGGTTGAACCAGATTCTATAGATTGGAAGTCAATTATAATAATTATACTAGAAGAGCAGGATCCTCATCAGTAGATTGTTATGTAGAGGAATAATCAGATGACGTCTACGAAGTGTCAGTATCAGGCAGCGGCTTCAAATCCGAAGTGGTGATTTGGTGTAAAGTGGAATATGATTAGTCGTAGTAGGCAGATAGTGAGGAAAGATGATCCGATGAGTACGTGGAGGCCGTGAAATCCGGTGGCGACAAAAAAGGTTGAACCGTAAACTCCGTCGGCGATTGAGAATGGTGCTTCATAATATTCTATTCCTTGGAGGGCTGTGAAGTAGAACCCTAGGAGGATTGTTAGGGTTAATGCATGGATTGCTTGTTTTCGGTTGCCTTCTGTAATGCTATGGTGTGCTCATGTTACGGTTACTCCTGAAGCCAGTAGAATGGCTGTATTTAGTAAGGGCACTTCTATGGGGTTTAGTGGTTTGATTCCTGCTGGGGGTCATTGGCCGCCTAGTTCTGGCGTTGGTACTAAGCTAGAGTGGAAAAAGGCTCAGAAGAATCCAAGAAAGAAGAATGCTTCGGATGTAATGAATAGGATTATTCCGTATCGTAGTCCTTTTTGGACCGGGAGAGTGTGATGTCCTTGGAAGGTACTCTCACGAATAATATCTCGTCATCATTGGATTATAACAAGAATTATGGAGAATAATCCTAGGCTGAGAAGTTGTATGGAGTTTTGGTGAAATCATATGACAAGGCCTGATGTTGTTAGTAGAGCAGCTGCTGCTCCGGAGATGGGCCATGGGCTAGGGTCTACTATGTGATATGAGTGTGCTTGGTGGGCCATTAGATGTTTTCTTGTAAGTATAAGGTTAGTAGGAGGACAAAGACGTAAGCTTGAATTATGGCTACTGCAATTTCTAGGATTGTTAGGAGGAGTAGGATGGTAGTAGTCAGTATAGATACTGCTGGAAGAATGGGGAGAAGGACTACAGCTGCTGTTGAGATGAGTTGAATGAGTAAATGGCCGGCGGTGAGGTTTGCTGTGAGTCGGACTCCTAAGGCTAGGGGGCGAATAAGGAGACTGATGGTTTCGATTATAATTAGGGCGGGGATTAGGGGGGTGGGTGTTCCTTCTGGGAGAAGGTGGCCTAAGGAGATTGAGGGTTGGTTTCGTAGGCCTGTGAGTAGGGTAGCTAGTCATAAAGGAAGGGCGAGGGCTATGTTTATTGATAGTTGGGTGGTGGGGGTGAATGTATATGGGAGTAGGCCTAGTAGGTTAATTGTAAGTAGTAATAGTATAAGGGAGGTTAAAATTAGGGCTCATTTGTGTCCTTTTTTGTCTAGGGGAATTATTAGTTGTTTTGTGATTAAGTGGATAACTCAGGATTGGAGGGTAGAGAGTCGGTTTGTAATTCATCGGTTACCTTGGGCTGGGATAAGTAGCACAGGGAATAATATTGAGATAAGGATTAGTGGGATTCCTAGGAGGGATGGGCTTATAAATTGGTCGAAGAAGCTTAAAGTCATGGTCAGGCTCATGAGGTGGTTTTATTAAGTATGGTTGGTTTGTTGATTGGGGGGTTAGTTTGGGTGAAGGATAAAAGTTTTGGTTGAATAGTTAGTGTGAAAGTAAGTCATGTTAATAATATAATGGATAATCATGGGTTTGGATTTAGTTGTGGCATGTCATTAAGGAGGGGTATGTGTTCCTCTGTCTCTAGCTTAAAAGGCTAGTGCTGTTTGCATAGCTTCTTAATGATTAGGATGAAAGGAGTGAGGATCAGTTTTCGAAGTGGGTGAGTGGAGTGGATTCTACTACGATGGGTATGTAGCTGTGGTTTGCGCCACAAATTTCGGAGCATTGGCCGTAGAAGATTCCGGGCCGGGTAGTGATAAATGATGTTTGGTTTAGTCGTCCTGGGATTGCGTCTGTTTTAACTCCTAGGGTGGGAACTGCTCAGGAGTGTAGGACATCCCCTGCGGTGATGATGACACGCACGTGGGATTCTGTTGGAATTACAACTCGATGGTCTACTTCTAGTAGTCGGAAGTGTCCTGGTAAAAGGTCTGTTGTGGGGATTATGTATGAGTCGAATGTTAGGTCTTTAAAGTCTGTGTATTCGTAGGATCAATATCATTGGTGGCCAATGGCTTTTAGGGTTAAGTCTGGTTCATCCACTTCGTCTATTATATATAAAATTTGTAAAGATGGTAGGGCTAGTAGGATAAGGACGATTGCTGGTAGGATTGTCCAGATGAGTTCAATTTCTTGTGCATCTACAGTGTTTGAGGAAAGTTTTTCTAATAGTATAAGTGTTAATAAGTAGAGGACGAGAGTGCAGATTGCTAGGGCTACTATTAGGGCATGGTCGTGGAATTCGACAAGTTCTTCTATGATTGGGGAGGAGGCGTCTTGAAATCCGAATTGAGATGGGTTAGCCATTTGAGATATGTAGAGGTTTCATCTACAATTTAGTCTTGACGAGGCTATGTAATAGTTTTACTAATATCTCATAAGAAAGAAGCATGAGTGGTTTGATGCGGTTGGCTTGAAACCAGCATATGAGGGTTCGATTCCTTCCTTTCTTGTACTTGGACAAAGGCTGGTTCTTCAAAGGTATGGTGTGGTGGAGGGCAGCCGTGGATTCATTCAATATTAGTGGTAGGGAGTTCTGGTTGGATTACTTTTCGTTTTGATGCGAAGGCTTCTCAGATGATAAATATTAGCATAATTACAGCTGTTAATGAGATGAGAGAGCCAATAGATGACATGGTGTTTCATAGGGTATATGCGTCTGGATAGTCGGAGTAACGGCGTGGCATGCCTGCTAGGCCTAGGAAGTGTTGTGGGAAGAATGTTAGGTTAACGCCAGTGAATATTACTCCGAAGTGTGCTTTAGCTCATGTAGGGTGGAGGGTATATCCGGTGAATAATGGAAATCAGTGGGTGAAACCTGCTAGGATAGCAAATACTGCTCCTATTGATAATACATAGTGGAAATGGGCAACTACGTAGTAAGTGTCGTGTAGAGCAATGTCTAGGGATGAGTTTGCTAGGATGATTCCAGTTAGGCCTCCAATGGTGAATAAGAAAATGAAGCCTATGGCTCATAGCATGGGGGGGTCTCATTTGATGGTGCCGCCGTGCAGTGTAGCTAGTCAGCTGAATACTTTAATACCGGTTGGGATTGCGATGATTATAGTGGCTGATGTAAAGTATGCTCGGGTATCTACATCTATTCCTACTGTAAATATGTGATGCGCTCATACAATAAAACCTAGGAATCCGATTGATAATATGGCCCAAACTATTCCTATGTAGCCGAAGGGTTCTTTTTTGCCTGCATAGTATGCTACTACGTGTGAGATAATTCCGAAGCCGGGTAGGATCAGGATGTAGACTTCTGGTGTGTCCAAAGAATCAAAACAGGTGTTGGTATAGAACTGGGTCTCCTCCGCCAGCGGGGTCGAAGAATGTAGTGTTTAGGTTTCGATCTGTTAATAGTATTGTGATTCCAGCAGCAAGTACGGGAAGTGATAGGAGTAGGAGAACGGCAGTAATGAGTACAGATCATACGAATAATGGGGTTTGGTATTGTGAGAGGGCTGGAGGTTTTATGTTGATGGCGGTTGTGATGAAATTGATAGCTCCTAGAATTGATGACACTCCTGCTAAGTGTAGGGAGAAGATGGCCAGATCTACGGATGCACCAGCGTGGGCAAGGTTTCCGGCTAAGGGGGGGTATACTGTTCATCCTGTTCCTGCTCCTGCTTCTACTGTGGATGAGGCAAGTAAAAGTAGGAAGGATGGTGGTAGGAGTCAAAAGCTTATATTGTTTATGCGGGGGAATGCTATGTCGGGTGCGCCAATTATGAGGGGTACTAGTCAGTTTCCAAAGCCTCCGATTATAATTGGCATAACTATAAAGAAGATTATTACAAAGGCATGTGCGGTGACAATTACATTGTAAATTTGATCGTCACCTAGTAAGGTTCCGGGCTGTCCTAGTTCTGCACGGATAAGCAGGCTTAGGGCGGTTCCGATTATACCTGCTCAGGCACCGAAGATTAGGTATAGGGTGCCGATATCTTTGTGGTTGGTTGAGAATAATCATCGGGTAGTGGTGGTCACAGGTAAGATGGCTGAGTGTTGAGGCGTTAGGCTGTAGACCTTTTTACAGAGGTTCAATTCCTCTTCTTATCGGCTCTGTAGTGAAGTTCATGTTGAGTTGCAAGCTCATCGATGTACGTTGTAGACGTGCCGGAGTCTTAGGGTGTAGACAGAGGCCTGTTGGTTTAGGCGTCTAGCTGTTAACTAGGATGTTGTGGGATCGAAGCCCGCCTGTCTAGTATAAGGCCCTAACTTAATTAGAGTATCTGAGTTGCATTCAGAAGGTGTAGGTTAATATCCTGCGGGTCTTATCAGAAACTAAGAGGTTTTAGCTCTTGTTTAAGGCTTTGAAGGCCTTCGGTTTGTAGTTTATCCTAAGTTTCTAGTTAATGGTTAAAATTATTGGGGATAGAGGTAGGAGTGTGAGGGATAGGGAGGTGGTGATAGCAATTAGGATATTAGATGTCTTATTGGTGTGTCATTGTTTTATATGATTGGCAGAGTTTGGTGGGAGTGTGATTGTTGAGTAATATGTGAGGCGCAGATAGAAGAATAAGCTTAATAAGGAGAGGAGGGCGATGATTGTTGCTGTTGTTGTTATTTCTTGTTTTGTAAGATTATGGATGATAAATCATTTTGGTAGGAATCCTGTTAATGGGGGAAGTCCTGCAAGGGATAGTATGGTTAATATTATGGTAGCTATCAGGATTGGGGCTTTTGTTCAAGAAATTATTATTGTGGATAGTTTTATGGACTTAGTTGTATTAAGGATAAGGAAAATAGGGATGGTTAGTAAGGAATATACATAGAAGTTGATTATGGTGAGTTTAGGGCTGTAGATTAGAATAATGGTTATTCAGCCTAGGTGGGAAATAGATGAGAAAGCTAGGATTTTTCGGGTTTGTGTTTGGTTTAGGCCTATTCAGCCCCCTAAGGCTGCAGAGGCAATGGCTATGAAGGTTAGTAGTGTTGGGTGGAGGGATGGGGATACTATAAATAAAATAGTGAGTGGTGGCAGTTTTATGATTGTAGATAATAAAAGTGCTGTGGTTATAGATGATCCTTGGATGACTTCTGGAAATCAAAAGTGAAATGGTACTAGTCCAAGTTTTATTGCGATTGCAGTTGTAAGTAGAATGCAGGCTGTTGGGTGGTTTAGTTGAGTGAGGTCTCACTGGCCGTTTGAGTAGGCATTGATAATGCTTGTAAATAGGATTAGTGCTGATGCAGTAGCTTGGACTAGGAAGTACTTAATTGTAGCTTCAATTGCGCGTGGGTGATGGGATTTGGCGATTAATGGGATAATTGCTAGGGTATTGATTTCTAGGCCTGTTCAGGCCATAATTCAGTGGTTGCTTGAGATTGTAATGGCTGTGCCTAGTATAAGACTTAGTGTGAAGATTAGTTTTGCATATGGGCTCATTAGTAGGGGAGGGAGTTAAACCATCATTTTCGGGGTATGGGCCCGATAGCTTTGTTAGCTGACTCTACTAGGAAATAATATAGAGGAAGTATGAAGAGCTTTGATCTCTTTTGTGTAGGTTCGAGTCCTACTTTTCTAAGGTGTTCAGATAGGAAATGAGAGGGTTAGTGTACCTCTATATTCACTTTATCATAGTGATCCTTTTGTTCAGGCACATTTCCTTGGGCATGTCTTGAGTATGGGGGTAATCCTGCATAACAGATTGGTATGCTGGTGTGTCATAAGCATAGGGCTAGTGTTAGTGGTAAGAAATTTTTTCATAGGAGGTGTATGAGCTGGTCGTAGCGGAATCGAGGATATGAGGCGCGAACTCATAGAAAACCAGAGGACAGTAGTAGGATTTTTGTAGCTATAATAATAGGGAATAGCTCTAGGGGTGGGTTTAGTGAACTTGGGTTGAGGAATAGAATGGTGGTTAGTGTGTTTATTAGTATAATGTTTGCGTATTCGGCTAGGAAGAAAAGAGCGAAAGGACCTGCAGCGTATTCGACATTAAATCCGGAGACTAGTTCTGACTCTCCTTCTGTGAGGTCGAATGGGGCACGGTTTGTTTCGGCTAGGGTTGAAATATACCATATCATTGCAAGGGGTCAGGAAGAGAAGATAAGGTAAAGTGGTTCTTGGGTGGTAATGAGGGTATTTAGGGAGTAGTTTCCGCTTAATATAATTACGGAGAGCAGGATGATAGCTAGTGTAACTTCATATGAAATTGTTTGTGCTACTGCACGTAGGGCTCCGATTAGGGCATATTTTGAGTTGGAGGCTCATCCAGATCATAGGATTGAGTATACGGCTAGGCTTGATATGGCTAACAGGAATAGTAGTCCTAGGTTCAAGTCGGCTAGGGAAAATGGAAGTGGGAGGGGGATTCAGATTGTGATTGCCAATAGTAGTGCTAGTATTGGGGTTACGATAAATAAGAATGGAGATGAAGTAGATGGTCGGATTGGTTCTTTAATAAATAGTTTTACACCATCTGCTACAGGTTGTAGTAAACCAAATGGGCCTACAACGTTTGGGCCTTTTCGGGATTGTATGTAGCTTAGGATTTTTCGTTCTACTAGGGTTAGGAAGGCTACAGCAAGTAAAATTGGGATAGCATAGGACAGTGATATAAAGAGGAGGGTAAGGGTAGAGGGTTTTGACATAGTTGATGAAAGCTAGGGAGAGGACTTGAACCTCTGGGTAAAGGGCTTAAGCCTTTTGCATTTACCAAGCTCTGCCACGCTAGCGGCCCTTTTCTAGGGCATTGGTTATATGTTAATATCCATTATAGTAGTTTAGTTGAGTTCACTACTTGAGGGAGGGCGTGTTGGGTAATATTGGCCCTGCTTTCCCGGTCCTTTCGTACTAGGGAAGGCCTAGTCATAGATAGAAACCGACCTGGATTGCTCCGGTCTGAACTCAGATCACGTAGGACTGTTAATCGTTGAACAAACGAACCCTTAATAGCGGCTGCACCATTAGGATGTCCTGATCCAACATCGAGGTCGTAAACCTCCTTGTCGATATGGGCTCTTGAAGGAGATTGCGCTGTTATCCCTGGGGTAGCTTGGTTCATTACTCAGTTGTACTGGGTCTGATTACTATTAGCACATTGAGATGTCACTCTTAGTTAAGAGTTGTGGTCTTATTTTTGGAGGATTTGTTTTTCTCCAAGGTCGCCCCAACCAAAAAATATGAGCCATTGTCTAGTAAGTTGTAGGCCTAGTAGGCTTGGTTAGTGTTGGTGATGGCCATTGATTTTTAAGTTCCACAGGGTCTTCTCGTCTTATGGGTTCATTCCTGCTTTTGCACAGGAAGATCAATTTCACTGATTATCTACAGGAGACAGTTAAGACCTCGTTTAGCCATTCATACAAGTCCCGATTTATGAGACAATTGATTGCGCTACCTTCGCACGGTTAGGATACCGCGGCCGTTAAACGTTCTGTCACTGGGCAGGCATCACCTTTAATACTTGGTTGGCTAAAGGCTATGTTTTTGGTAAACAGTCGGGTCTTGGGTTTGCCGAGTTCCTTTTGTAGATTTTAATCTTTCTAATATGCGCACCTGGGTTGGGTTAACAGTATGTTTAATATTTTGTCTTGTTAGAATTGAGGTATTAATTATGGTCTGTTAATAATTAAATGATGTAAGCTTGCGCTAGGGAGGGAAATGTTCCAAGTTACTTATTTTAGCATAAGTTCTTCTATAGGGATAGGTTAGCCTGTTAGTGGTAAGGGAGTCATGTTGTTTTAGTATTTTTAAGAGGCGAGCTTTGACGCATTCTTTAATGATGGCTGCTTAAAGGCCTACAGTAAGGATGTGGGTGTGGTGTTTATCCGCTAGGGGAGATTGTTTTCTTTTTTAAAGGGGCTGTACCCCCTTTAAATTACTCTTGACCTTCTACATGGGGGTTTGGTTAGGTTTCCTTAGAGGGAGGTCTAGAGAGAACTTAAATTCGTTTCACAGGCAACCAGCTATCACCCAGCTCGGTTGGCTTTTCACCTCTACTAACGAGTCATCCCACTCTTTTGCGACAGAGACGGGTTCGCTCATGTATAGCTGCTCGTGAGTAGCTCGCTTGGGTTTCGGGGGGGCAAGCTTAAATCCGTTTTGCTTGGTGGTTCTGGCTAAATCATGATGCAAAAGGTACAAGATTTTGTCTTTGCTATTATATGCTTAGGTTTTCATTATTATTTCATCTTTCCCTTGCGGTACAGGGGCTCTATCGCTCCGGATGATGTCCTTTTCTATCGCCTATACTAGGTTTATTGAATGTTTTAGTTAAGTGATGAAGTTAGTTTTTTGGTTAATTAGATATGAAGGGTTGGGCTAGAGTTTGGCTTCAAGGCGATCTGGGTGATGGCAGATATCTTTCAGGTGTAAGCTGAATGCTTTGGTGTTGTAGCTACGCCTTGGTATGCTAAGTACACCTTCCGGTACACTTACCTTGTTACGACTTACCTCATCTTTACCTAGTAATGTAGTATTAATTTATTAAGGGAATGTGGTTGTGACGAGGGTGACGGGCGGTATGTACGTGTCCCAGGGCCAATTTAAATGGGGCTCTCATTGTCCCTATTTACTGCTAAATCCGCCTTCCGGGAATGGTTTCACACTCCCTTCCGTGTTTCCTAGTGTTAGGAAATGTAGCCCATTGCTCCCGACTCATAAGCTATACCTTGACCTGTCTTGTTAGCGAAGTATGGTTATTGTGCCCACTGTTGTTCTTTCAAAAAGGTGAGCTGGCGACGGCGGTATGTAGGCTGGCTTAGGGCTAGAGTCGGTTGGGTAAATCGTGGGTTATCGATTATAGAACAGGCTCCTCTAGGTGGGTTTGGGACACCGCCAAGTCCTTAGAGTTTTAAGCGTTTGTGCTCGTAATTCTCAGGCGGATATCTTTGTATATGGGAAGATATCAAGATTTAGGGCCAGGCATAGTGGGGTATCTAATCCCAGTTTGGGTCCTGGCTTTCGTGGATCTAGTTTGTCTAAGGATTTAAGATCTCTTTTAGGGCGGCTTTAGTTGTAATCTGAGCTTATGACAGCTTGGTTACATTTTGATCTTAAATGTCAAGATACTGCATGTACCACTCTTTACGCCGTATTACCGTTAATTTGAGTCTCTTGTATGACCGCGGTGGCTGGCACAAGATTTACCAACTCTGGTTGCTATAACTAAGTCAAGCTTACACTTATTGCTTAATGTTAATTACTGCTGAATGCCCGTGGGGGTGTGGCTAAGCAAGGCGTCTTGGGCTACTTTGATATGGGGTGTGCCTGATACCTGCTCCTTTTATCTTGACAAGAAGGCTAAGGGCATTTACACTGGAATGCGGATACTTGCATGTATATATCTAGCAAGAACTAACGGTAAGGTTAGGACTAAGTCTTTTGTCCTCGGGGAGGTAGGGCTAACCATCTTAGCATCTTCAGTGCTATGCTTTTATTTAAGCTACGAGGACGTGAAAGGGGCTTGTGTTGTTTGTTGTTTGTTGTTTGTTGTTTGTTGTTTGTTGTTTGTTGTTTGTTGTTTGTTGTTTGTTGTTTGTTGTTTGTTGTTTGTTGTTTGTTGTTTGTTGTTTGTTTTGTTGTAGGTGGGTTTTTTAATATTTGGTAAAAATATATATAATAAATATGTAAATAATAAGTGATGTGGTGTACAAAGTGGTGGAATTATTTTAATGTAACTCCAGCGGCGGTGGAGTGTAAAAAGTGAAAAAATGTGTATAAGATAAGTAATAAAAGATGATGTTTACAATATAATGATGATGTATGGTTTGTTTGTAGGGTGTTCTTGTAGTTGAAGTTTACAACGATGGTTTTTCAGGCCATAGATCTTGGAGAGAGGCCAAGCAGGAATTATTATGACTTATTTTGTTTTTTTCTTGGGTGTAGGTTTTGTGTTGGGTGGGTTGGCGGTTGCGTCTAATCCTTCGCCATATTATGGGGTGGTTGGTTTGGTGTTGGCATCTGTGATAGGATGTGGGTGGTTGTTGAGTTTGGGAGTTTCGTTTGTGTCTTTAGTGCTTTTTATGGTGTATTTAGGGGGAATGTTAGTGGTGTTTGTATACTCTGTTTCTTTGGCAGCGGAGCCGTTTCCAGAGGCTTGGGGGGATTGGGGAGTAGTGGGGTATGGGGTTGGGTTATTTTTGGTTGTTGTTGTTGGTGTGGTTGTAGGAGGTGTGGTTGAGTGTTGAAAGGTTGGGTTAGTTACTGTTGATAATGGAGGTATGTTTTTGGTGCGGTTGGATTTTAGTGGTGTGGCAATGTTTTATTCTTTGGGGTTTGGGATGTTCTTGGTGGCGGGGTGAGGTTTGTTGTTGACGTTGTTCGTAGTTTTGGAGGTTGTGCGGGGGTTGTCGCGTGGGGCTATTCGGGCAGTTTAGTGGGGTTATCAGAAAATAGTTTAATTTAGAATACCAGCTTTGGGAGTTGGTGATAAAGGTTTAATTCCTTTTTTTCTGAGGTATGTTTTGATGTATTATGTTTGTGATGGTGACAAATGTAAGTGTTTGTTTATTTAATGAATTTTTACTGGATTGTTTGATGATGTTTTGTGATGTATGATGTAAAAAAATTTTTGTTAAGTAACGAATTTGTTTATTAATGTAGTTTGTCTAGAGTGGGAAAATGTGAAATGTGATGATAAAAATTGTGATGGGTGGAAAATTATGGTTTAGTCGGAAATTCCTAGTGTTGTTAAAATCGCCCGGGGGGGCGAAAATCGAAAAATCATATACCCTATGCATGCATTATCCTGCCACACGGGAGTTAAGCTAGTCGGATCAAGTATGTGAGGGCTATCTAAAGTGCATCAGTGTTGAGATGATTCCCCGGATACGTCGACCGTCTCATTGAGTGATTCTCTGAAAGTGATAAAAAGGCCCGTGGACCATTGTAGCCCAGGTAAATAGATTGTAAGCTCCTGCTCTAACTACCATGGGCAACCTGTGAAGGCTCCCGAAGGGAAGAGAGGGAACCAGTAGACAAAAGGCAGAAAGATGTCGGGATTACGAGGCAAAGTGCCCCTGACAGAGCTCGGTTGCATCTGTGAAAACCAATATATATCCAACTACCAATTGATGACCCTGAAATAGGAACCCGAGGCGCAAAAGAGCAAGTAGTGTCAGTGGTGTATGGTGGAAAGAATGGGCTTGAAGCTAGTATGAGGAGGTACTTCGTGCAAGGCGTTGCGGATTTCTCGTGCTGTGAACGATCAATAAATCCATCGGGTACTTTAGAAAGCTGTACCGGAACAAAGTTTCGTCGGAATAGTCCTGCTACCATTAAGGTCATTCCCTCCGGGAGGCCTCGTGTCCAGGAAAGTCCGTTAATGTATAGAATGGCATGTCATGGTTTTAGTACGGGCAGAGTGTAAATTCCGTTAATAAGTTACACGCGGATAGCGCTTGAAAGTAGGATGTGAAAAATGCGATTTGTGTCCAGGTGTATATTAATGTATTTAGGACATGGATATAATGTATAATGTGGTACGAGAATAGTATGCTAGAGTACATAGATCCCGGCAAAAAATCCTCCGGGGGGGGAGAGGGGG
>JAUMJJ010000980.1:0-18597 GCA_033556795.1 Tapera naevia | reverse complement strand
GAGGAAAAAACTAAAAGAGGGAGGAAAAGACTAAAAGAGGGAGGAAAAGACTAAAAGAGGGAGGAAAAGACTAAAGGAGGGAGGAAAAAGCTAAAAGAGGGGAGGAAAAACCTAAAAGAGGGGAGAAAAAAATAAAAGAGAGAGAAAAAAACTAAAAGAGGGAGAAAAAACTAAAAGAGGGAGGAAAAAAATAAAAGAGAGAGGAAAAATCTAAAAGAGGGGAGAAAAAAACTAAAAGAGGGAGGAAAAAAATAAAAGAGGGAGGAAAAGACTAAAAGAGGGAGGAAAAGACTAAAGGAGGGAGGAAAAAGCTAAAAGAGGGGAGGAAAAACCTAAAAGAGGGGAGAAAAAACTAAAAGAGAGAGAAAAAAACTAAAAGAGGGAGAAAAAACTAAAAGAGGGAGGAAAGAAATAAAAGAGAGAGGAAAAATCTAAAAGAGGGGAGAAAAAAACTAAAAGAGGGAGGAAAAAAATAAAAGAGGGAGGAAAAGACTAAAAGAGGGAGGAAAAGACTAAAAGAGGGAGGAAAAGACTAAAGGAGGGAGGAAAAAGCTAAAAGAGGGGAGAAAAAACTAAAAGAGAGAGAAAAAAACTAAAAGAGGGAGAAAAAAATAAAAGAGGGAGGAAAAAAATAAAAGAGAGAGGAAAAATCTAAAAGAGGGGAGAAAAAAATAAAAGAGGGAGGAAAAAATAAAAGAGGGGAGGAAAAAACCTAAAAGAGGGGAGAAAAAACTAAAAGAGGGGAGGAAAAAACTAAAAGGGAGGAAAAACTAAAAGAGGGGAGGAAAAAAACTAAAAGAGGGAGAAAAAACTAAAAGGAGGCTGGGAGAAAGCTGATAGGGGGGGAATCTAAAAGAGGGGGCAAAGCTGAAAGGGGAAAAAGATACTAAAAAAGGGGGGGAAAGCTGAAAGAGGGGAAAAGATAATAAAAGAGGGGGGAAAAAGCTGAAGGGGGGGGAACTGCGAGGGGGGGAAAAATCAGGAAGAAAGGAAAAAAATACTAAAAGAGGGGAAAAAAAAGCTAAAGGGGACAAATACTAAAAGAAGAGGAAAAAACTAAAAGTGGGGGGAAAAGTTGAAAGCAAGGAAAAAAAGCTGAAAGAGGGGGGAAAAAATCTAAAAGAAGGGGAAAAAAGCCTAAAAAAAGGGGGAAAAAACTGAAAAGGGGGAAAATCTGGAAGGGGCGGGGGGGGGGGGGGGGGGAACCAAAATAGGGGGATAAAAGATTAAGAAGGGGAAAAAAAGCCATAAGAGGAGGAAAAAAGTCCAAAATAGGAGTAAAAGAAGCCCAAAATAGTAGTAAAAATATCAAAAGAGGGGAAAAAATCAAGGTAAAAGAGGGGGGGAAAACTAAAAGGGGGGGAAATTAAAGCAAAAGAGGGGGAAAAAAGGCTAAAAGGGGGAAAATAGAGGTAAAAGGGAGAAAATAAATGTAAAAGAGGGGGAAATAAAGGTAAAAGAAGGGGGGGAAAAGCCAGAAGAGGGGGGGGGGAAATAAAAGAGGGGGAAAAAAAGCCAAAAGAGAGGAAAATCAACCCAAAAGAGAGGAAAAAAACAAGTGGAGAAGGCGACGGAGGAGGAAAAGGAGCTGGAGGAGCCCCGGAACGGCCCCGGTGACACCGAGGAAAAGCTGGAAAGGTTTGGAAAGGGGGAAATCCCAGCGGGGGGGGGGGGGGGGGGGGGGTCACCTGGCTGTGGTTTTTGGGGGGAAAAGAGGGATTTTGAGTATTTTCACCATCCCAGCAGCAGGAGGAGCGGGTTTATCCCTGCTTTCCCCTCGGGATCGTTGGGATTTCAAGGTTGGTCCCGGTCGTTCTTCGCTTCTCATCCACCCAGAAGGGTGGGAATTTGGGTGAGGAACGGCTGCTGGGATCTGGTTTTTTGGGTTGGTTTCCCCACTTTTGCTCATCCACCCGTTGCTTTCATTCCTGTTTTTCCCGATTTTTGCTGGGAAAAGCAGCAAATCCATGAATTTTTGAGGATCACACCAGGGTTTATTCAACGTTTTTGGGGCTTTATCACCCATTTCTGGTGTCTTTTGCTGTGGGCGACGCTTGTTTGGGCTCAAAAGTTGGGTCTTGAGGTTGGGTTTCTTGACTTCTTCATCTTCTTGGAGTTGGTGGAGATGTTCAAGGCCAGGTTGGATGGGGCTTGGAGCAACCTGGTCCAGTGGGAGGTGTCCCTGCCCATGGAAGGGGGTGGGGATGGATGTTTGAGGTCCCTTCCAACCCAACCCGTTCCATGATTCCAACTTGGTGTCAACCAGAACCCCCAAACCCATCCCTGGAGGTGTCCAAGGCCAGGTTGGATGGGGCTTGGAGCCCCCTGATCCAAGGGGAGGTGTCCAGGGGGTTTGGAACTGGATGGGCTTTGATGTCCCTTCCAACCCAACCCATCCCATGATCCCATCAACACCATCTCTGGTGCCATCATCATCATTCCCATCACCACCACCGTGTCCCATCTCCATCCCCATCCCTGGAGGTGTCCAAGACCACATTGGATGGAGCTTGGAGCCCCCTGATCCACTGGGAGGTGTCCCCACCCGTGGAACTGGATGGGCTTTGATGTTCCTTCCAACACAACCCAACCCATCCCATGTTTTAAGGTGGCTTCACCCCAAGCTGGGTCTTTTGGTGGATGATGCAATCCATGAGGTAGATGGTTCCACCTCAACGTCCTCCTCACATTCCCATCCTGATCTTCAGGGAATTCATGGGTTTAATCCACCTCCATGGGGTTCTCCATGAATGAACGGAGCTCCTTTGGGGAGAAACCCCACATTTTCTTCCATTATTTTGATTAAATGTGGTGTTTTCACCCCGTTTTCTGACATAAAGAGGGGAGAAGGGCTGAGATGGGACCTGTTTGTAGGAGAAGAATTCCACTCAATCTGATCTTTCCCCTTCCAGTGCCCCCACCCAGGAGGGGAGGACCTGGTGGACGTGATGTCTTTTGTCCTCAAACCGCGACCGCGTACCTGGGACCTCGTCCTGGACTTTGACGCCGTGAAGGGCTTTGAAGGTAACGGGAGAGGAGCCAAACGCCAGGTCCTGAGACCTCCTGGGCTGCGTCAGCCGAGGTGTCTGGAGCTGGGGAGCCTCCAGCTCCAACTTCCATCTCCTTGGAACCTCCATCCCTTGGCTTCTCCATGTCCAACCTTGCCTGGAGGTTCTCCACCTCTTGGCTTCTCCATCCCTTGACTTCTCCATCCATCGGCTTTTCCATGTGCAGTGTTGCCTGGAGGTTCTCCATCCCTTGGCTCCTCCTTCCTTGGCTTCTCCATGTCCAACCTTGCTTGGAGACCCTTGAGCCCTTGGCTCCTGTGTCCCCCTTGTCTCCTCCACCCCTTGTCTCCTCCACCCCTTGGCTTCTCCACCCCTTGGCTCCTCCGTCCCTTGGCTCCTCCATCCCTTGACTCCTCCATGCCCAACCCTACCTGGAGATCCTCCATCTCCAACCTCCACCTCCAACCTCACCCCCCCCTCTTCCCCTTCCTCCTTGAGAAGCGACAACGAAGGAGATTTCTGGGGGGGGCTTCAGGTCCTCAAGTTTGGCTTCCAATTCCTCCTCCATTTTTTTCAGTTGACGTCACCCTGGATCCGACCACGGCCGGGCCCGAGGTGATCCTCTCCGAGGACCTCAAAGAAGCCACCTGGGGCAGACCCAGCCACCGGTGGCCCGAGGCCCCGGGACGCTTCGACACGGACCCGTGCCTTCTGGGCCACGAGGGCTTCACCTCAGGCCGTCACTACTGGGAGGTGGAGGCCACCGGTCGCTTCTGGACCATCGGGGTGGCCCGGGAGTCCCTCCAGAGGAAAGGCCGCGTCCTCTTCCAACCCAACGAGGCCATCTGGGCCTTGCAGAAGTATGACGAGCTCTGTGTGGTCCCGACGGCTCCTTCCAACGCCTCCATCCCGGTCCTCGATGGAAGGGTCGGGGTCTTCTTGGACTACGAGGTGGGCCAAGTGTCCTTCTACGCCGTCGGCAGCCGCCAACGCGTCTTCACCTTCCGCGCGGCCTCCTTCGGCGAGGAGAAGGTCTTCCCCTACTTCTCGGTGCTCCTCTCCACCATCAAGTTGTCTCCCAAGAGTTGAGGCCGGGTTGGGGAGATCCCTCTTGGAAACGCTCCCGGGTGCTTCCTCAGCTCCTCCTCTTCCACCGCAGGGGGAGGAAGGACCTCGAGACAACTCCCGGGTTGGGTTCAGTCCAGAGGGTTTTGGGTCGATGGAGAAGCTCATGGGCTCAAAGCTCGGTGGTGGCAAAGCTGGGTTGGCCAACGTGACCAACGTTGGCTCTTGTTTGGGTGATGGGGGTTTCCCCACCCCCAGAATTTGCTTTTTCTGTGACCTTTTTTGAGGTTTCTTTCTTCTCTTTCCTCATCTCCCACTGGGAACTTGGGGGGGGGTTGAGGAGAAGCCCCTCAGGAGCTGCCACGGAGGTTTGGTCTCGTCCTGTTGTCCTTCCTTGGGCTCTGCAGCTCAGCTCCACCATCACCACCACCATAACCACCATCATCACTATCATCACCACCATCACCACCATCACCATCACTGCCATCACCATCACTACCATCACCATCACCATCATCACCACCACCATCATCATCATCACCATCACCACCACCACCACCATCATCACCATCATAGTCACCACCACCATCATCATCACCACCACTACCACCATTACCACTGCCACCATCATCACCATCATCATCACCATCATCATCACCACCACCATCACCACCACCATCATCACCATCATTACCATCATCCCCACCATCATCATCCCCACCATCATCATCCCCACCATCACCACCACCACCATCATCATCACCACCATCACCACCACCATCATCATCACCACCATCACCACCACCACCATCATCACCATCATTACCATCATCCCCACCATCATCATCCCCACCATCACCACCACCATCATCATCACCACCATCATCATCCCCACCATCATCATCCCCACCATCATCATCCCCACCATCACCACCACCACCATCATCATCACCACCATCACCACCACCATCATCATCACCACCATCACCACCACCATCATCATCACCATCATCACAACCATCACCATCATTACCACCATCACCATCATCACCATCATCACCACCATCATCATCACCTTCACCATCTCCACCATCTCCACCACCACCTCCCCACGCGCTCCCATCCATGCCCAAAACTCTGAGATAACCCCTTGTTTCCTTCGTTCTCAGGGTTCTGCCTGAAAATTAAAATTGAAATAAAAACTAATGTTAAAATTAAAAAAAAATCCTAAATTTAAAAAAACTAAAAATAAAAATTAAATAAATAAAATAAAATAAAAACTAAAAATAAAAAGAAAAAAGAACTGGATTTAAAATTAAAATAAAACTACAAATAAAAAATAAATAATATCAAAATAAAAACTAATATTAATATAAAAATTAAATAAAAACTAAAACTAAATTTAAAAAAGTAAACACTGAATTTAAAAATAAAACAAAATATAATATTAAAATAAAACCTGAAATTAAAATAAAACCTAATGGTAATATTAAAATAAAATTAAAACTAAAATGAAAATTAAAAATAAAGACTAAAATAAAAAAACATGAAAATTTAAAATTAAAAATGATAATGAAAATTAAAAATTAAAATAAAAAATGAAAATTAAAAATTAAAATTACAAATAAAAATGAAAACTAAAATTAAAAATTAAAATTAAAATTACAAATAAAATGAAAACTAAAAATCAAATAAAAAAGAAAAATTAAACAGTAAAATGAAAAATGAAAATGAAAATCAAAAAGTAAAATTAAATTAAAAATAAAAAATAAAATGAATGCTAAAATTTAAAATTAAAATTAAAAATGAAAACTAAAACTGAAATTAAAAGAAAAAATAAAATAAACACTAAAATTAAAAATTAAAATTAAAAACTAACACTAAGTTTAAAATCAAAATAAAACACAAAATAAAAATAAAATAAACCCTAAAGAAAACCTAAAAATTAAAATAAGAAATAGAACTAAAAATAAAAAATGAACATTAATATTAAGATTAAAACTAATATTAAAATAACACAAACCCTAACATTAAAATTTAAAACTAAAGTTAAAAATTAACTCTAAAATTCAAATTCAAACTAAACCCAAACCCAAAGCTGAGCAACCAATCACAACAAAGCTCAGAGCTGAGGTCCCGTTCCCGTCTTCTCCCCCCATTCCCGTTCCGGTTCCGGTTCCGTCCCCGTCAAGTTCCCCCCCCCCCCCCCCCCCCCCCCCCCGTTTCCTCCCCTCCTTTCCCCTCCCCCCCCCCCCCCCCCCCCCCGGGATTCCCCCCTTCCCTTCCCCTCCCCCCCCCCCCCGCATTTCCACCAACCAGGTGAGAGGGATCCCTTCCGGATCCCTTTTTGGATCCCTTTTGGATGCCTTTTTGGATCCCTTTTTGGTCAATTTTCAGGTCCCTTTATGGATCCCCTTTCGGGTCCCTCTTTTGATCTCTTTTTGATCCCTTTTCAGATCCCTTTTCAGATCCTGTTATGGATCCCTTTCTGGATCCTTTGGGGTCTCTTATGAATCCCTTTTCCGATCCCTTTTTGATCCCTTTTCAGATCCCCCTCTTTTTTTGTCCCCCTTTTGATCATTTTCCGATCCCCTTTTGGATCCCTTTCCGGATCCCTTCTCAGATCCCCTTATGGATCCCTTCATGGGTCCCTTTTCAGATCCTATTTCAGATCCCCTTTTTGAATCTCTTTTTTGGGGACCCTTTTTGGATCCTTTTGAAAAATCCCTTTTTGGATCCCTTTTCAATCCCTTTATAGATCCATTTTCAATCCCTTTATAGATCCCTTTTCAATCCCATCTCAGACCCCTTTTTGAATCCCTTTCCAGATCCCTGTATGGATCCCTTTTAAAAATCCCTTTCCGGATTCCTTTGTGGATCCCTTTCCAGATCCCTTTCCGGATCCCTCCCTCGTCTCCCCGTTCCCACGGGAACCGTTTCCCCTTCCGGCGCTCCCAGGGAGAAGAAATGAGATTGAAATCCTTTTATTCCTATTTTACCCCCAACACCCCCCCACCCCCCCCCATCCCGAGGGAATTCCGACCCCTTCCAGACCGGAAACACCACCCGGGAGGGGTCGTTGTAGCCACAGTGACCCCGTTTTATGGGGCCAAAAAGGCCCTTTTTGGTAAACTGGGTGATTTCTCAGCCCGAGCGGTGCCCGCGGAGCTGGGAAACAGCGGGAAAACGGGCGGCGCGTTCCCAATTTTCCAGCTCGGGAGGGGGGGAATTGCTCAGCTGGCTCCATGGTTTTGGGGGAAAATCCCCCCAAAATGGTAAATACTCTTACTGGGAAGGGGACATCGGTGCCCACGGCCCAGGTCGGGCGCATCGCGCCGCGCTCCGGGTCCACGGAGGGCGAAGCTTGGGATTGGGAACCTCGAGGAGGCGACTTCGTCCCCCACCTCCCCAGAATTCCGAAGCTCTGGAATGGGCAGGGAGAGAGGGACCGGTGAGATTCGGGATGGAGAAGGTGCTGGGATGGCCCAAAAGCCATCCTGGAAGAAGAGGGGGTTGGTGGGATCTTCTTCCCAACGTTGAACACCAGGAGATTCCAAGGGAATTCCGCTTCCGTTCTCCCACTTGGCTTTTCTGCCCCTCATCTCCAGCTCTTCCGGCTCCACCCGGAGCTCCAAAAGGAGGTTCCCAGACCTCTCCAGTATTCCCAACTCTTTGCAGCTGGAAGAACTGGAGAGAGACTCTGGTGGTCGGCTTGAGGTTGGGTTTGTGGTCAGGAGTTCCCACCTTGGGAAGCTCAAATTATCCCAGCGGGACACTGGGAGGGGGTCTGCGGCAGCTCCTGGTGCTCGATCTTCTCCGCCGAAGGAGAGGGAATTTCAGGTGGAATTCTGAAGGATTTGGGGACCCTTCTGGCGTCTTTGGGGGTGGCTGCAGATGGAAGGCTTCGGGTGGGAGCACTGGGCGCTGCCGATGCCGTCGGCGTCGATGTAGGCGCAGTGGCCACCGCCCCGGACACCAAACCTGCTCCCAAGAGCACATGGAAGACGCAACCATCACCATCAGCACCTTCGGCTTCTTCGCCACGGATTGATCAAGGAGGTGGGACCACCCTTGGCAGCAAAGAACCCCCCTCATCCAAGCAAAAAGTGCCTCCCCCTCCGCGATTTCCCAGCGGTTGGTCCTGGGTGGGTCCATCCAGGGGTGTCCTCAACCCCTCGGCAGCAGCTGCGTGGGCCAAATCCATGGATTGGACACCAAGAGCTTGGCTTGAGGACCAAAAGTGATGTTTGGTGGCTCCCACCTCTCCAAATTGTGGAACCATGGGATGGGTTGGGTTGGAAGGGACCTCAAAACCCATCCAGTTCCAACCCCAGGGACACCTCCCCCTGGATCAGGGGGCTCCAAGCTCCATCCAACCTGGCCTTGGACACCTCCAGGGATGGGGATGGAGATGGGACACGGTGGTGGGGATGGGAACGGTGATGAGGATGATGATGGCACCAGAGATGGTGCTGATAGGGATCATGGGATGGGTTGGGTTGGAAGGGACCTCAAAGCCCATCCAGTTCCAACACCCCCTGGACACCTCCTCCTGGATCGGGGGTCTCCAAGCCCCACCCAACCTGGCCGTGGACACCTCCAGGGATGGGGCAGCCACAGCTTCTCTGGGAAAAATCCTTATAATGAAGAATTTCCCCCCAAGATCTCCCCCCAATCTCCCCTCTTCCAGCTCAACCCCTTCCCCCTCGCCCCAGCCCTGCACCCCCTGACCAAGAGCCCCTCCCCAGTTCTCCTGGAGCCCCTTCAAGGCTGCTCCAAGGTCTCCCCGGAGCCTTCTCCTCTCCAGGCTGGACAACCCCAACCCTCCCCTCCTGTCCTTGTGCTCCAGCCCTTGGATCATCTCCGGGGCCTCCTCTCCACCAGCTCCAGGTCCTCCCAGTGCTCAGGATCCCAGGACTCGGGGCTCCAGGTGGGGTCTCCCCAGAGGGGCAGAAGCCCCTCCCTCCCCCTCTGCTCCCACAGCTTTGGGATCAGCCCAGGACACCCTTGGGCCCACGTGGAGCTTTCTCATCATTCCCATCACCACCACCACGTCCCATCCCCATCCCTGGAGGTGTCCAAAGCCAGGCTGGATGGGGCTTGGACCCCCCCCATCCCAATCCAGTTGGAGGTGTCCCATGTGGAGCTTCTCCTCTCCCCCACCACCCCAAGCCCTTCACCCCGGGGCTGCTCCCGATCCGTTCCCCAACCCAACCCAGATCCACCTGGGATTGTCCCAACTCGGCTGCAGGACTTTGCCCTTTGTTTAAAACTCATCAATGCCGCCAAATTAAGGGATCCAATCAACGATTAGATTAAGATTGACACATTCCGGTGTCACCTGACCCATCCCAGCCCGGGGGAGGTGGACATGTCCTCCACGAGGAGGTGGGAACCTACGTGTCGTTGAAGACGGATCCGTTGAGCCACTTCCAAGGGCCAGCGCCTTCCCTCCAGAGACCGACCCAGTGCTGAGAGGAACCCCCGTAACGCGAGAGGAACCCCTAGAGAAGGGGAGAAACCCAACCAGGAGATGTCCCTTTGGGCCACCAACCCACCAGTTCCTCCTGGGGTTTACCAGCTCCGAGCGGGCGTCGATGGTGGCCAAGTGGGCTCCGAGCGAGCGGCAAAATTCCCGACTCCCATTCCAACCGGCTTCGGCCTCCACGAAGTAGAAGCACTTCCCAGCGTAGCCAATCCCGTTCTCCAAGCAGCTGGGAAGGGTGGGAGAGGGACAGGATGGACACGACGGGCACTTCTTAGCTGGGAAAGGAGCAGAAGGCATCCTTGGGACTCAACGCCGTTGGGTTTCGGCCCTGATGGATGGAGGGGGTTTGGTGGTGGTGGGACTCTATGAGGAGGTTGTGTTTGGAGGATGAGGGAAAGGCCATGGAAGGGTCTCCTTGGGCTTTGGAGAAGCCTTGGACACCATTTCTCATCCTGTTGTGCTTGAGAAACCTGGGCAGGAACAGCCTCTGCTGGGTGAAAACCACCGTTCCTTGTGTTCTTCTTGAGAAAGTTGGTTGCCCTTGGCCTGGACATTCACCTTCTGTTGGGTGAAAAACCCTCCCTGGACTGGGAGCCCAAAGGGTGGTGGGGAATGGAGAGAAGTCCAGTTGGAGGTTGGTCACGGGTGGTGTCCCCCCCAGGGCTCATCGTTAGGTTCCCCCCATCGATATCTTCAGCAATGATCTGGATGAGGTCATTGGAGATGACACCGAGCTGGGTGGAGGCCTTGATCTGCTCAGAGGGAGGGATCCGGCCGGGTGGGATCCATGGGATGAACCCAACAGGATGAGGTTCAACCAGACCAAGTCCTGCCCTTGGGACACAACGACCCCCGGGGAGCTCCAGCCTTGGGGAGGAGCAGCTGGAAAGGTCCCTGGAGGAGAAGGCCCTGGGGGCGTTGGTTGGCAGGGGCTGAAGATGAGCCAGGGGTGAC
Source organism: Tapera naevia (assembly GCA_033556795.1). Taxonomy (NCBI): domain Eukaryota; kingdom Metazoa; phylum Chordata; class Aves; order Cuculiformes; family Neomorphidae; genus Tapera; species Tapera naevia. The sequence continues at coordinate 8,082 of JAUMJJ010000980.1, read as the reverse complement.
CAAGAGGGGCCACCAACCCCCAGGCTTGACCCAGCCGTGGGGTGGCCACCAGGAGCAGGGAGGTGATCGGACCCCTCCACTTTGGGGTCAGTTGGGGTTCCTCACTCCAAGGAGGACATCGAGGGGCTTGGAGAGCGTCCGGAGAAGGGGAAGGGGTTGGAGAAGAGGGGTTGGGAGTTGAGGGACCTGGGGGTGGGTTCAGTGTGGAGAAGAGGAGGCCGAGGGGAGACCTCAGCCCTGTCCTCCTGAAGGGAGGTTGTGGGGAGGTGGGCGCTGGGGTCTTCTCCAGGCGATGGGACGAGAGGAAACGACCTCAGGTTCCACCAGGGGAGGTTCAGGTTGGGTTTCAGGAGAAACTTCTTCACCCAGAGGGTCCTCAGGCCCCGGAACCACCCAAGGAGGGGGTGGAATCCCCACCCCTGGAGGGGTTCAGCCCCTGGGCAGGCGAATTCCTGAGGGCCAAGGGTTTGGTGTTGGTCAGGTGGTGACCCCAGAGGTCTTTTCCAACCAGGTGACTCCATCATTCCCCAATTCCATCATCTCCCACCAAGCCCTCCCTTACCTGCCAGGGCAATGATGGCGAGAAGCAGCGCTGCCACCAGGACCACGACCGCGATCGGGACCTTCTTATCCTTGAGGCACTTGAGGGTCACGTCTGGGAACGACCCCAACGGAAGGGTCACGGCCAAGAGGCCGCACGGGAGCCCCAAGCCCTCACATCCCCACCCCAACCCCCACCCCGTGGGTCCCTGGGGGTGCCCAATGGGGCGCAGGCTCCGTTGGAGGGGTCAATCCCGGGGTTCTTGGTGGCTTCCAAGGATTTTGAGGTCTGGTTGATCCTCTCCAAGAACAAGAGATGGGAACCAACGCCCAGACCTGCGCCTTGGGCTGCCCTCGGCCTCCAAATCCTCTTCCCTCCCTCCAAACCCTTTTTCCTCCCTCCAAACCCTTTTTCCTTTCCTCCAAACCCCCTTTTTCCTTCTTCTGTCCTCTTTTCCTTTCTTCCAGACCCTTTTTTCCTTTCTTCCAGACCCTTTTTCCCTTCTTCCAAACCCCTTTTTCCCTTCTTCCCTCCTCATTTTCCTTTCTTCCACTCTCTTTTCCCCATTCCAACCCCTTTTCCCTTCTTCTGTCCTCTTTTCCCTTCTTCCAAACCCCTTTTTCTCTTCTTCCATCCTCTTTTATTTTCTTCCATCCTCTTTTCCTCATTCCAACCCCTTTTCCCTTCTTCCATCCCCTTTTCCCTTCTTCTGTCCTCTTTTCCTTTCTTCCAGACTCCTTTTTCCTTTCTTTCATCCCCTTTTTCCCTTCTTCCAAACCCCTTTTTCCCTTCTTCCATCCTCATTTTCCTTTCTTCCACCCTCTTTTCCCCATTCCAACCCCTTTTCCCTTCTTCCATCCCCTTTTCCCCTTCTCCTAAACCCCCTTTTCCCTCCTTCCAACCTTTTTCTCTTCTCTTCTCTCAAACCCCTTTTTCCCTTCTTCCATCCCCTTTTCCTTTCTTCTGTCCTCTTTTCCCTCCCAAGCCCCCCTTTTCCCTTCTTCCTTCCTCTTTTCCCCTTCCAAATCCCTTGTCCCTCCTTCCAACCTTTTTCTCTTCTTTGATCCCCCTTTCCCCCTCTCCCATCCTCTTTTTCCCTTCTCCCATTCCCTTTTTTCCTTCTTCCATCCCCTTTTCCCTCTTCCCTTCTCCCAAACCCCATTTTCCTTTCTTACATCCCTTTTCCCTTATTTTACCTCTTTTCCCTTCTTCAAGACACCTTTTTTCCTTTCTTCCATCCTCTTTTTCCCTTCTTCCAAACCCCTTTTCCCTTCTTCCTTCATCTTTTCCCCTTCCACATCCCTTGTCCCTCCTTCCAACCTTTTTCTCTTCTTTGAACCCCCTTTCCCCCTTCTTCCATCCCCTTTTTCCCTTCTTCCATCCCCTTTTTCCTTCTTCCATCCTCGTTTTCCTTTCTTCCGACCTCTTTTCCCTTTTCCCTTCTTCCATCCCCTTTTCCCTTCTTCCACCCTCAGTTTTCCTTCTTCCACCCTCAGTTTTCCTTCTTCCATCCCTTTTTCCCTTCTTCCATCCTCATTTTCCTTTCTTCCAACCTCTTTTCCCCATTTTCCACCCTCATTTTCCCTTCTCCCATCCCCTTTTCCCTTCTTCCACCCTCAGTTTCCCTTCTTCCACCCTCAGTTTTCCTTCTTCCATCCCCTTTTTCCCTTCTTCCATCCTCATTTTCCTTTCTTCCAACCTCTTTTCCCCTTTTTCCACCCTCAGTTTCCCTTCTTCCACCCCATTTTTTCCTTCTTCCATCCCCTTTTCCCTTCTTCCATCCTCGTTTTCCTTTCTTCCGACCTCTTTTCCCTTTTCCCTTCTCCCATCCCCTTTTTCCCTTCTTCCACCCTCATTTTCCCTTCTTCCATCCCCTTTTTCCCTTCTTCCATCTCATTTTCCCTTCTTCCATCCCCTTTTCCTTTCTTCCATCCCCTTTTTCCCTTCTTCCATCCCCTTTTTCCCTTCTTCCATCCCCTTTTCCCATCTTCCACCCTCATTTTCCTTTCTTCCAACCTCTTTTCCCCATTTTCCACCCTCATTTTCCCTTCTCCCATCCCCTTTTCCCTTCTTCCACCCTCAGTTTCCCTTCTTCCACCCTCAGTTTTCCTTCTTCCATCCCCTTTTTCCCTTCTTCCATCCTCATTTTCCTTTCTTCCAACCTCTTTTCCCCCTTTTCCACCCTCAGTTTCCCTTCTTCCATCCCATTTTTTCCTTCTCCCATCCCCTTTTCCCTTCTTCCACCCTCATTTTCCCTTCTTCCATCCCCTTTTTCCCTTCTTCCATCCCCTTTTCCCTTCTTCCACCCTCATTTTCCCTTCTTCCATCCCCTTTTCCCTTCTTCCATCCCCTTTTCCTTTCTTCCATCCCCTTTTTCCCTTCTTCCATCCCCTTTTCCCATCTTCCACCCTCATTTTCCTTTCTTCCAACCTCTTTTCCCCTTTTTCCACCCTCAGTTTCCCTTCTTCCATCCCCTTTTTCCCTTCTTCCATCCCCTTTTTCCCTTCTTCCATCCTCATTTTCCTTTCTTCCAACCTCTTTTCCCCTTTTTCCACCCTCATTTTCCCTTCTTCCATCCCATTTTTTCCTTCTTCCATCCCCTTTTCCCTTCTTCCACCCTCATTTTCCCTTCTTCCATCCCCTTTTTCCCTTCTTCCATCCCCTTTTCCCTTCTTCCACCCTCATTTTCCCTTCTTCCATCCCCTTTTCCTTTCTTCCATCCCCTTTTCCCTTCTTCCATCCCCTTTTTCCCTTCTTCCATCCCCTTTTCCCATCTTCCACCCTCATTTTCCTTTCTTCCAACCTCTTTTCCCCATTTTCCACCCTCATTTTCCCTTCTCCCATCCCCTTTTCCCTTCTTCCACCCTCAGTTTCCCTTCTTCCATCCCCTTTTTCCCTTCTTCCATCCCCTTTTCCTTTCTTCCATCCTCATTTTCCTTTCTTCCGACCTCTTTTCCCTTTTCCCATCCCCTTTTCCCTTTTCCCACCCTCAATTTCCCATCTTCCACCCAGAAACCCGACTCCAACCTTCCGCTGCCCCCGTTTCTCCCCAATTCCTTCCACCCCAAGGCCTTCCCAGCTCCAGTTCCCACTCCAGGTCCCCCCCGCGGCGCTGGTTGACCCTCGGACCCCACCCCACCCACGACCCCACCCCAACGCCCCCAAGCCATGGGTTGGGCTCCTCCTCCAGCCCTTGGGACCGGGGATGGACCTCACGGACCTGCGTTGGGAGCAGCTTCGGCCATCCCTGGGCTCCTCCCTCCGCTCTCCCAATTCCGGATCTCCAGGTCCAACCGGGACGTCCTCGTGGTCTCTAAAACACACCAAAAATCCCATAATCCACCCCAAAATCCTCTCGGTGAGGCAGGAAGCGGCGACAACGTTGACATTTTCCTCAAATCTTAGATTTCCTCCTTTTTTTCCCCATCCCAACCTGCTTTTTGCCCTCTCAATTATCCCAACCCTCCCACGACCGCGATTTTTTCCACATTTTTTTTGTTAAAAAGGAGAAAAACCCACTTTTTCTCTGCCAAAACTAAGGGAAAATCCACATTCTTTGTTAAAAAGGAGAAAAATCCACATTTTTTGTCTAAAAAGGAGAAAAATCCACTTTTTTTCTGCCAAAATTAAGGAAAAATCCACATATTTTTGTTAAAAAGGAGAAAAAACTACTTTTTCTCTCCAAAAATTAAGGGAAAATCCACATTTTTTTGTTAAAAAGAAGGAAAAATCCACATTTTTTGTCTAAAAAGGAGAAAAATCCACTTTTTCTCTGCCAAAATTAAGGAAAAAACCCTTTTTTTGTTAAAAAAGGAGAAAACCCCACTTTCTGTCTGCCAAAATTAAGGAAAAATCCACATTTTTTTTGTCTAAAAAGGAGAAAAATGCCCTTTTTTTGTTAAAAAAGGAGAAAAATCCACTTTTCCCCTGCCAAAATTAAGAGACAATCCCCTTATTTTGTTAAAAAAAGGAGAAAAATCCACATTTTTTGTCTAAAAGGGAGAAAAATCCACTTTTTCTCTGCCAAAATTAAGGAAAAATCCACATTCTTTTTGTTAAAAAAGGAGAAAAATCCACATTTTTTGTTAAAGAGGAGAAGAATCCACTTTTTCTCTGCCAAAATTAAAGGAAAATTCTATTTTTTTAAAAAAAAAGAAGGAAAAATCCACATTTTTTGTTAAAAAGAAGGAAAAATCCACATTTTTTTGTTAAAAAAAGGAGACAAATCCACATTTTTTTGTCCAAAAAGCAGAAAAATCCACTTTTCCTCTGCCCCCAAAGCGAAAAATCCACCTTTTCATTAAAAAAAAACAAGCCAACCAATAAATTTCCCCTTTCCCGTGGATTTTCCCCTCTGCACCCAGCACCCCAAGGGGCCCCACCCAAAGCCCCCCCCCCCCCCCCCTTCTCCTCCCCCCTCTTTCCACAGGGACCTCCCCCCCCCCCCCTTTCCATCCCTTTCTCACCCCCCGGGGCCCAGCGGAGGCCAGAGGTTCCCAACCTCTGGAATCGCCCTCGGCTCTGCCGGCGCCGCGGCCGCGGTTCGAGGTCCTCCAGCCCACGCCGGGCCTTGGAGGGGGAGGATTGGCATCCCGGGATTGTCCAGCCCCGCAGCAGAATTCCTTCTGGGAAGGCAGGAGCTGCTCCGGCCTCCGGGGCCTCCAACCTCCTCTCAGGTCTTCTCCAACCCCTCCACCTTCTCCTTTCCTCTCACCCAGGTTTCTTTTTTTTTGGTGCCATCCTTAAGGTGATGCCCGGAAGCTCCTTCTGGGAATAACCGTGGAACCATGGGATGGGTTGGAAGGGACCTCAAAGGTCATCTGGATCCAAACCCCTTGGACAATTCCCACTGGATCAGGGGGCTCCAAGCCCCATCCAACCCACCCATGGACATCTCAAGGGTTGGGGATGGGGATGGGACACGGTGGTGGGGATGGGAACAATGATGAGGATGATGATGGCACCAGAGATGGGGCTGATAAAGATCGTGGGATGGGTTGGGTTGGAAGGGACCTCAAAGCCCATCCAGGTCCAACTCCCTCCGGACACCTCCCCCTGGGTCAGGGGGCTCCAAGCCCCATCCAACCCAGCCTTGGACACATCCATGGATGGGGATGGAGATGGAAACAATGATGAGGATGATGATGGCACCAGGAATGGTGCTGATGGGGATCATGGGATGGGTTGGGTTGGAAGGGACCTCAAAGCCCATCCATATCCAACCCCTTGGGACAACTCCCCCTGAATCAGGGGGCTCCAAGATTCACCCAACCCAGCCTTGGACCCCTCCAGGGATGGGTCTGGGGGTTCTGGTTGGCAGAGAGTTGGAATTATGGAACCATGGGATGAGTTGGGTTGGAAGGGATCTCAAAGCCCATCTGGATCCAAGCCCTTGGGACACCTCCACCTGGATCAGGGGGCTCCAAGCCCCACCCAACCAGCCCTTGGACACCTCCAGGGATGGAATTGGCACACGGAGGTGGTGATGTTGATGATGAGGATGATGATGGCACCAAAGATGGGGATCGTGGGGATCATGGGATGGGTTGGAAGGGACCTGAAAGCCCATCCAGATCCAACCCCCCGGACCAGGGGGGGTCCAAGCCCCACCCAACCCGCCCTTGGACACCTCCAGGGATGGAATTGGAGGCCAGAGGTTCCCAACCTCTGGAATCGCCCTCGGCTCTGCCGGCGCCGCGGCCGCGGTTCGAGATCCTCCAGCCCACGCCGGGCCTTGGAGGGGGAGGATTGGCATCCCGGGATTGTCCAGCCCCGCAGCAGAATTCCTTCTGGGAAGGCAGGAGCTGCTCCGGCCTCCGGGGCCTCCAACCTCCTCTCAGGTCTTCTCCAACCCCTCCACCTTCTCCTTTCCTCTCACCCAGGTTTCTTTTTTTTTGGTGCCATCCTTAAGGTGATGCCCGGAAGCTCCTTCTGGGAATAATCGTGGAACCATGGGATGGGTTGGAAGGGACCTCAAAGGCCATCTGGATCCAAACCCCTTGGACAATTCCCACTGGATCAGGGGGCTCCAAACCCCATCCAACCCACCCATGGACATCTCAAGGGATGGGGATGGGGATGGGACACGGTGGTGGGGATGGGAACAATGATGAGGATGATGATGGCACCAGAGATGGGGCTGATGAAGATCGTGGGATGGGTTGGGTTGGAAGGGACCTCAAAGCCCATCCAGGTCCAACTCCCTCCGGACACCTCCCCCTGGGTCAGGGGGCTCCAAGCCCCATCCAACCCAGCCTTGGACACATCCATGGATGGGGATGGAGATGGAAACAATGATAAGGATGATGATGGCACCAGGAATGGTGCTGATGGGGATCATGGGATGGGTTGGGTTGGAAGGGACCTCAAAGCCCATCCATATCCAACCTCTTGGGACAACTCCCCCTGAATCAGGGGGCTCCAAGATTCACCCAACCCAGCCTTGGACCCCTCCAGGGATGGGTCTGGGGGTTCTGGTTGGCAGAGAGTTGGAATTATGGAACCATGGGATGGGTTGGGTTGGAAGGGATCTCAAAGCCCATCTGGATCCAAGCCCTTGGGACACCTCCACCTGGATCAGGGGGCTCCAAGCCCCACCCAACCAGCCCTTGGACACCTCCAGGGATGGAATTGGGACACAGTGGTGGTGATGTTGATGATGAGGATGATGATGGCACCAAAGATGGGGATCGTGGGGATCATGGGATGGGTTGGAAGGGACCTGAAAGCCCATCCAGATCCAACCCCCTGGACCAGGGGGGTTCCAAGCCCCACCCAACCCGCCCTTGGACACCTCCAGGGATGGAATTGGCACACGGAGGTGGTGATGTTGATGATGGGGATGATGATGGCACCAAAGATGGGGATAGTGGGGATCATGGGATGGGTTGGAAGGGACCTGAAAGCCCATCCAGATCCAACCCCCTGGACCAGGGGGGTTCCAAGCCCCACCCAACCCGCCCTTGGACACCTCCAGGGATGGAATTGGGACACAGAGGTGGTGATGTTGATGATGAGGATGATGATGGCACCAGGGATGGTACTGATGGGGATCATGGGATGGGTTGGAAGGGACCTGAAAGCCCATCCAGATCCAACCCCCTGGACCAGGGGGGTTCCAAGCCCCACCCAACCCGCCCTTGGACACCTCCAGGGATGGAATTGGGACACAGTGGTGGTGATGTTGATGATGGGGATGATGATGGCACCAAAGATGGGGATTGTGGGGATCATGGGATGGGTTGGAAGGGACCTCAAAGCCCATCCAGATCCAACCCCCTGGACCAGGGGGGTTCCAAGCCCCACCCATCCTGCCCTTGGACACCTCCAGGGATGGAGCAGCCACATCTTCTCCTACTCCAGGGCTTTCCCCCCCCCCCTTTTGGCTCTCAGCTCTGTCCTTTCTGTCCAACCCAAGCCCCCCGGGTCCCTCCTTTCCCTTTTCCAGGCTGGATCATCGCATCCTCTCCAAACCCATCCCGGGGCTCCAATTGGGCTCTCCTGACCCCGCCCCCCCCCCAAGAACTACAACTCCCATCATC
>JAUMJJ010000979.1:0-23134 GCA_033556795.1 Tapera naevia | reverse complement strand
GGTGTCCAGGGGGGTGTCCTGGTTTTGGGGTGACCCCAGGGGGTTGTGGGGGGTCCCAGGGGTATTGGGGTGTCCGGGGAGGGGATCCTGGTTTTGGGGTGACCCCAGGGGGTTGGGGGGGGGTCCGCAGGGGTTTGGGGTGTCCGGGGAGGGGATCCTGGTTTTGGGGTGACCCCAGGGGGTTGGGGGTGGGGGGGGTGGGAAAGGTGGTTTGGGGTGTCCAGGGGGGTGTCCTGATTTTGGGGCGACCCCAGGGGGTTGGGGGGGGGGGCAGGGGGTTTGGGGTGTCCAGGGGGGTGTTCTGGTTTTGGGGTGACCCCAGGAGGTTGGGGGGGGTCCCAGGGGTATTGGGGTGTCCAGGGGGGTGTCCTGGTTTTGGGGCGACCCCAGGGGGTTGGGGGGGGTGGGAAAGGGGGTTTGGGGTGTTCGGGGAGGGGATCCTGCTTTTGGGGTGACCCCAGGGGGTTGGGGGGGGGTCCCAGGGGTTTGGGGTGTCTGGGGAGGGGGTCCTGCTTTTGGGGTGACACCCAGGGTTATGGGGGGGGGGGCAGGGGGTTTGGGGTGTCCAGGAGGGTGTCCTGGTTTTGGGGTGACCCCAGGGGGTTGGGGGTGGGGGGGGTGGGAAAGGGGGTTTGGGTTGTCCAGGGGGGTGTCCTGATTTTGGGGCGACCCCAGGGGTTTGGGGGGGGGTCCCAGGGGTATTGGGGGTGTCCGGGGAGGGGGTCCTGGTTTTGGGGTGACCCCAGGGGGTTGTGGGGGGGGTGCAAAGGTTTTGGGTGCATCCCGCTGGGTTGGGGGTGACCCCAGGGGTTTGAGGGTGACCCCAGGGGTTTGGGGGTGTCCCAGGGGTTTGGGGGTGTCCCCCCCCAGGTTTTGGGGTGCCCCCAGCTCCCCCCCACCCCCCCCCCACCTTTCTGCACTTTGTCGCAGAGCAGGAAGATCTCGTCCCCCCCCCACGGCAGCTGCCGCTGTTGCGATTGAGCCGGCAGATCCGCAGCTCGGCCGTGCTGGGGGCGCCTGGGGACAGGGGTCACATGGGGTCACGGGGGTCACATGGGGTCACGGGGGGTCACGTGGGGTCACCGGGGTCACGGGGAGTGGGGTGAGGTCACAGAAGTCAGACAAGGTCACATGGGGTCGTGTAAGGACATAGGGGTCACGCGGGGTCAGACAAGGTCACAGGGGTCACACGGGGTCACAGGGGTCACACAAGGTCATAGGAGGTCAGAGAGGGTCACACGGGGTCAGACAAGGTTACAGGGGTCACATAGGGTCACATGGGGTCACACGGGGTCACATGAGGTCATACAAGGTCACAGGAGTCACACAGGGTCACATGGGGTCACACGGGGGTCACATGAGGTCATACAGGGTCACAGGGGTCACACAGGGTCACATGGGGTCACACAAGGTCATAGGAGGTCAGACAGGGTCACACGGAGTCAGACAAGGTCATGGGGGTCACATGGGGTCACGGGGGTCACCGGGGTCACGGGGAGTGGGGTGAGGTCACAGAAGTCAGACAAGGTCGCTGGGGTCGTGTAAGGACATAGGGGTCACGCGGGGTCAGACAAGGTCACAGGGGTCACACGGGGTCACAGGGGTCACACGGGGTCAGAGAGGGTCACACGGGGTCAGACAAGGTTACAGGGGTCACATAGGGTCACATGGGGTCACACGGGATCACATGAGGTCATACAAGCTCATAGAGGTCACACGGGGTCACACAGGGTCACATGAGGTCATACAGGGTCACAGGGGTCACACAGGGTCACATGGGGTCACACGAGGTCATAGGAGGTCAGACAGGGTCACGCGGGGTCAGACAAGGTCATGGTGGTCACATGGGGTCACGGGGGTCACATGGGGGTCACGGGGGTCACATGGGGTCACCGGGGTCACGGGGAGTGGGGTGAGGTCACAGAAGTCAGACAAGGTCGCATGGGGTCGTGTAAGGGCATAGGGGTCACGCGGGGTCAGACAAGGTCACAGGGGTCACACGGGGTCACAGGGGTCACACGGGGTCAGAGAGGGTCACACGGGGTCAGACAAGGTTACATGGGGTCACATAGGGTCACATGGGGTCACACGGGGTCACATGAGGTCATACAAGGTCACAGGAGTCACACAGGGTCACATGGGGTCACACGGGGTCACATGAGGTCATACAAGGTCACAGGAGTCACACAGGGTCACATGGGGTCACACGGGGTCACATGAGGTCATACAAGGTCACAGGAGTCACACAGGGTCACATGGGGTCACACAAGGTCATAGGAGGTCAGACAGGGTCACACGGAGTCAGACAAGGTCATGGGGGGTCACATGGGGTCACGGGGGTCACGTGGGGTCACCGGGGTCACGGGGAGTGGGGTGAGGTCACAGAAGTCAGACAAGGTCGCATGGGGTCGTGTAAGGGCATAGGGGTCACGCGGGGTCAGACAAGGTCACAGGGGTCACACGGGGTCACAGGGGTCACACGGGGTCAGAGAGGGTCACACGGGGTCAGACAAGGTCACGGGGGTCACATAGGGTCACATGGGGTCACACGGGGTCACATGGGGGTCATATAAGATCACAGGGGTCACACAGGGTCACATGGGGTCACACAGGGTCACATGGGGTCATACAAGGTCACAGGAGTCACACAGGGTCACATGGGGTCACACGGGGTCACATGAGGTCATACAAGGTCACAGGAGTCACACAGGGTCACATGGGGTCACACAAGGTCATAGGAGGTCAGACAGGGTCACACGGAGTCAGACAAGGTCATGGGGGTCACATGGGGTCACGGGGGTCACGTGGGGTCACCGGGGTCACGGGGAGTGGGGTGAGGTCACAGAAGTCAGACAAGGTCGCATGGGGTCGTGTAAGGGCATAGGGGTCACGCGGGGTCAGACAAGGTCACAGGGGTCACACGGGGTCACAGGGGTCACACGGGGTCAGAGAGGGTCACACGGGGTCAGACAAGGTCACGGGGGTCACATAGGGTCACATGGGGTCACACGGGTGTCACATGGGGTCATATAAGATCACAGGGGTCACACAGGGTCACATGGGGTCACACAGGGTCACATGGGGTCACACAGGGTCACATGGGGGTCGCATGAGGTCATACAAAGTCACATGGGGTCACACAGGGTCACATGAGGTCATACAAGGTCACAGGGGTCACACCGGGGTCAGAGAGGGTCACGTGGAGTCATACAAGGTCACAGGGGTCACACAGGGTCACATGAGGTCATAGGGGTCACATAGGGTCACATGGGGTCAGACAAGGTCATGGGGTCACACGGGGTCACACAGGGTCACGAGGTCATACAAGGTCACAGGGGTCACACAGGGTCACAGGGGTCACACAGGGTCACATGAGGTCATATAAGGTCACAGGGGTCACATAGGGTCACATAGGGTCACACGGGGTCAGACAAGGTCATGGGATCACACGGGGTCAAATGGGGTCACACGGGGTCACACGGGGTCACATGATGTCATAGGGGTCACACAGGGATCCTGGGGGGTGTTTTGGGGTGCAGGGAGGGGGGGTTTAGGGTGCAGGGGGGGCCTCAGGGGCAGTTTTGGGGTGCAGGGGGGGGATTTGGGGTGCAGGGGGGGGATCCTTGGGGTGTTTTGGGGTCCTGGGGGGTGTTTTGGGGGTGCAGGGGGGGGTCCTTGGGGTGTTTTGGGGTCTCAGTGGGGGGTCTCAGGGGCTGTTTTGGGGTCCTGGGGGGGTCCTGGGGGGTGTTTTGGGGTCTCAGGGGCTGTTTTGGGGTGCAGGGGGGGTCCTGGGGGTGTTTTGGGGTGCAAGGGGGACTCAGGGGCTGTTTTGGGGTGCAGGGGGGGTCCTGGGGGTGTTTTGGGGTGCAGGGGGGGGTGTTTTGGGGTCTCTGGGGGTGTTTTGGGGTGCGGGGGGGACCCTGGGGCTTGTTTGGGGTGCAGGGGAGGTCCTGGGGGTGTTTTGGGGTGCAGGGGGTGTTTTGGGGGTGTTTTGGGGTGCAGGGGTGGTCTCAGGAGGTGTTTTGAGGGTGCAGGGGGGTCTCAGGGGCTGTTTTGGGGTCCTGGGGGGGTCCTGGGGGTGTTTTGGGGTGCAGGGGGGGTCCTGGGGGTGTTTTGGGGTGCAGGGGGGTCTCTGGGGGGTGTTTTGGGGTCTCTGGATGGTTTTGGGGTGCAGGGGCTGTTTTGGGGTGCGGGGGGAAGTCTTGGGGTGTTTTGGGGTGCAGAGGGGGCCCTGGGACTGCTTTGGGGTGCGGGGGGGGGGGCCTGGGGCTGTTTTGGGGTGCAGGGGGGGGCCTGGAGGTGTTTTGGGGTGCGGGGGGGGGGTGTCAGAGGGTGTTTTGGGGTTTCTGGGGTGTTTGGGGGGGAAAGGGGGGCCCTGGGGCTGTTTTGGGGTGCGGGGGGGGGTTGGGGCTGTTTTGGGGTGCAGGGGGGGTCTCTGGGGGTGTTTTAGGGTGCAGAGGGGGGGGTTGGGGTGCAGAGAGGTCTCTGGGGGTGTTTTGGGGTGCAGGGGGGGGTTGCTGTGCAGGAGGGGTCTCAGGGGATGTTTTGGGGTGCAGGGGGTGTTTTGGGGGTGTTTTGGGGTGCAGGGGGGTTCTCAGGAGGTGTTTTGGGGTGCAGGGGGGGGTCTGGGGCTCTTTTGGGGTGCAGGGGGGCCCTGGGGCTGGTTTGGGGTGCAGGGGGGGGTTGGGGTGCAGGGGGGGTCTCAGGAGGTGTTTTGGGGTGCAGGGGGGGGTCTGGGGCTCTTTTGGGGTGCAGGGGGTATCTCAGGGGGTGTTTTGGGGTGCGGGGGGGGTTGGGGGGTGTTTTGGGGTGCAGGGGGGGTTTGGGGTGCAGGGGGGGGTCTCTGGGGCTCTTTTGGGTGCAGGGGGGCCCTGGGGCTGTTTTGGGGTGCAGGGGGGGGTCAGGGGGTGTTTTGGGGTGCAGGGCGGGGTCTCTGGGGCTCTTTTGGGGTGCGGGGGGGGGGTCTCTGGGGCTCTTTTGGGTGCAGGGGGGCCCTGGGAGTGTTTTGGGGTGCAGGGGGGGGTTTGGGGTGCAGGGGGGGGTCTCTGGGGCTGTTTTGGGGTGCAGGGGGGGGTCGGGGGGTATTTTGGGGTGCAGGGGGGGGTTGGGGTGCAGGGGGGGCCCTGGGGGTGTTTTGGGGTGAAGGGGAGGGGTTGGGGTGCAGGGGGGGGTCTCTGGGGCTGTTTTGGGGTGCAGGGGGAGGTCGGGGGGTGTTTTGGGGTGCAGGGGGGGTTTGGGGCGCAGGGGGGGGCCGGGGGGTGTTTTGGGGTGCAGGGGGGGTTGGGGTGCAGGGGGGGGTCTCTGGGGCTCTTTTGGGGTGCGGGGGGGGTTTGGGTGCGGGGGGGTGTCTCTGGGGCTGTTTTGGGGTGCAGGGGGGGGTCAGGGGGTGTTTTGGGGTGCAGGGGGGTCTCAAGAGGTGTTTTGGGGTGCGGGGGGGTCTCATGGGGTGTTTTGGGGTGCAGGGGGGGGTCTGGGGCTCTTTTGGGTGCAGGGGGGCCCTGGGGCTGTTTTGGGGTGCAGGGGGGGGGTTGGGGTGCAGGGGGGGGGGTCGGGGGGTGTTTTGGGGTGCAGGGGGGGGCCGGGGGGTGTTTTGGGGTGCAGGGGGGAGGTTGGGGTGCAGGGGGGGGTCTCTGGGGCTCTTTTGGGTGCAGGGGGGCCCTGGGAGTGTTTTGGGGTGCAGGGGGGGGGTTTGGGGTGCAGGGGGGGGTCGGGGTGTGTTTTGGGGTGCAGGGGGGGGGGTCGGGGGGTGTTTTGGGGTGCAGGGGGGGGGTCGGGGGGTGTTTTGGGGTGCAGGGGGGGGGGTCGGGGGGGACTCACGGTTGTCGTAGACGGGCTGGGAGAGGACGGGGGGCAGTGGGTGCAGCCCCCCCCCGAGGCCCCCCCCACCCACACCTGGAAGCAAAGGCGAACGGCGCTGAGGTCGTACTCGGCCCCGCCCTGCTCCGGAGGCACTGCCCGCGGGAACACCAGTAAGGACCAGTAAGGACCAGTAAGGACCAGTACGGCACCAGTAAGGGCCAGTACGGCACCCCCAGCACCCACACAGACACCCCTCGTTCACCCAGGAACCCCCAGGAACTCCCAGTGCCTCCCAGGAACCCCCTCAGTACTTCCACCAGTAACACCAGTAAGCACCAGTAAGGACCAGTAAGGACCAGTAAGGACCAGTACGGCACCAGTAAGGGCCAGTACGGCACCCCCAGCACCCACACGGACACCCCTGGTTCACCCAGGAGCCCCCAGGAACTCCCAGTGCCTTCCAGGAACCCCCCAGTATCTCCACCAGTAGCACCAGTATAACACCAGTAAGCACCAGTAAGGACCAGTAAGGACCAGTACAGGCCAGTACGGCACCCCCAGCACCCACACGGACACCCCTCGTTCACCCAGGAACCCCCAGGAACTCCCAGTGCCTTCCAGGAACCCCCCAGTATCTTCACCAGTTCCCACCAGTAGCACCAGTAAGCACCAGTAACACCAGTAAGGACCAGTACGGCACCAGTAAGGACCAGTACGGCACCCCCAGCACCCACACAGACACCCCTGGTTCACCCAGGAGCCCCCAGGAACTCCCAGTGCCTTCCAGGAACCCCCCAGTATCTCCACCAGTTCCCACCAGTAGGACCAGTATAACACCAGTAAGCACCAGTAAGGACCAGTACGGCACCAGTAAGGACCAGTACAGCACCCCCAGCACCCACACAGACACCCCTCGTTCACCCAAGAACCCCCAGGAACTCCCAGTGCCTTTCAGGAACCCCCCAGTATCTCCACCAGTAGCACCAGTATAACACCAGTAAGCACCAGTAAGGACCAGTAAGGACCAGTACGGCACCAGTAAGGGCCAGTACGGCACCCCCAGCACCCACATGGACACCCCTCATTCACCCAGGAACCCCCAGGAACTCCCAGTGCCTCCCAGTAACCCCCCCAGTACTTCCACCAGTAACACCAGTAAGCACCAGTAACACCAGCAAGGACCAGTACAGCACCCCCAGCACCCACACGGACCCCCCGGTTCACCCAGCCCCTCCCAGTCTCTCCCAGTAGCACCCAGTCCCCCCCCCGCCTTCCCAGTCCCTCCCAGTCGCACCCAGTCCCCCCTGCTCCTTTCCCAGTGCTTCCAGTCTCTCCCAGTCCCTCCCAGTAGCACCCAGTCCATCCCAGTCTCTCCCAGTAGCGCCCAGTCCTCCCCCACCCTCTTCCCAGTCCCCTCCGTTCCTTTCCCCGTCCCTCCCAGTAGCTCCCAATCCCTCCCAGTAGCACCCAGTCCACCCCCATCCCCTTCGCAGCCCCTCCCAGTCTCTCCCAGTAGCACCCAGTCCCCTCCGGCTCCTTTCCCAGTGCTCCCAGTCTCTCCCAGTAGCTCCCAGTCTCTCCCAGTAGCACCCAGTCCCCTCCGGCTCCTTTCCCAGTGCTCCCAGTCCCTTCCAGTAGCACCCAATCCACCCCAAACCCCCTTCCCAGTAGCTCCCAGTCCCTCCCAGTAGCACCCAGTCCACCCCCTTCCCAGCCCCTCCCAGTCTCTCCCAGTAGCACCCAGTCCCCTCCGGCTCCTTTCCCAGTGCTCCCAGTCTCTCCCAGTAGTTCCCAGTCTCTCCCAGTAGCACCCAGTCCCCTCCGGCTCCTTTCCCAGTGCTCCCAGTCCCTTCCAGTAGCACCCAATCCACCCCAAACCCCCTTCCCAGTGCTTCCAGTCCCTCCCAGTAGCACCCAGTCCACCCCCACCCCCTTCCCAGTCCCTCCCAGTCGCACCCAGTCCCCCCTGCTCCTTTCCCAGTGCTTCCAGTCTCTCCCAGTCCCTCCCAGTAGCACCCAGTCCTCCCCAGTCTCTCCCAGTAGCGCCCAGTCCTCCCCAGTCTCTCCCAGTAGCGCCCAGTCCTCCCCAGTCTCTCCCAGTAGCGCCCAGTCCTCCCCCACCCTCTTCCCAGTCCCCCCTGCTCCTTTCCCAGTGCTTCCAGTCTCTCCCAGTCCCTCCCAGTAGCACCCAGTCCTCCCCAGTCTCTCCCAGTAGCGCCCAGTCCTCCCCCACCCTCTTCCCAGTCCCCCCCGTTCCTTTCCCAGTCCCTCCCAGTAGCTCCCAGTCCCTCCCAGTAGCACCCAGTCCACCCCATCCCCTTCCCAGCCCCTCCCAGACTCTCCCAGTAGCACCCAGTCCCCTCCGGCTCCTTTCCCAGTGCTCCCAGTCCCTCCCAGTAGCACCCAATCCACCCCAAACCCCCTTCCCAGTGCTCCCAGTCCCTCCCAGTAGCACCCAATCCACCCCAAACCCCCTTCCCAGTGCTTCCAGTCCCTCCCAGTAGCACCCAGTCCACCCCCACCCCCTTCCCAGTCCCTCCCAGTCGCACCCAGTCCCCCCTGCTCCTTTCCCAGTGCTTCCAGTCTCTCCCAGTCCCTCCCAGTAGCACCCAGTCCTCCCCAGTCTCTCCCAGTAGCGCCCAGTCCTCCCCAGTCTCTCCCAGTAGCGCCCAGTCCTCCCCCACCCTCTTCCCAGTCCCCCCCGTTCCTTTCCCAGTCCCTCCCAGTAGCTCCCAGTCCCTCCCAGTAGCACCCAGTCCACCCCCACCCCCTTCCCAGCCCCTCCCAGTAGCACCCAGTCCCCTCCGGCTCCTTTCCCAGTGCTCCCAGTCCCTCCCAGTAGCACCCAATCCACCCCAAACCCCCTTCCCAGTGCTCTCAGTCCCTCCCAGTCCGTCCCAGTGCTCCCAGTACCGTTGAAGGGGTTGTTATTGGTGCGGATCCTCTCGGCCACGGCCGCCTCCAACTCCCGTTTTTTCACGCACTGGATCCCTAAATTCTGGAAACTGAACCCAAAATCGGCCCCAGTAACTCCCAGTAACTCCCAGTAACTCCCAGTAACTCCCAGTAACTCTCATTCCCTCCCAGTCCCTCCCAGTAACCCTTCCAATAACCCCCACAAACCCTCCCAGTAACTCCCAGGGTGTCCCCACAGGCCCCACAGTCCCCTCCCAGTAAGCCCCAGTCCCTACCAGTTCACACCAGTAACCTCCCAGTAACCCTCAGTCCCTCCCAGTAAACCCCAGGGCCTCCCCATAGTCCCCACAGCCCCTCCCAGTTCCTCCCAGTAACTTACCAGTAACCCCAAGTCCCTCCCAGTAACCCCGAGTCCCTCCCAGTAACCCCCAGGGCCTCCCAGTAACCCCCAGGGCCTCCCCATACTCCCCACAGCCACTCCCAGTAACTCCCAGTTCCTCCCAGTAACTCTCAATTCCTCCCAGTAACCCCCAGAAACCCTCCCAGTAACTCCCAGGGTGTCCCCACAGGCCCCACAGTCCCCTCCCAGTAAGCCCCAGTCCCTCCCAGTTTGCACCAGTAACCTCCCAGTAACCCCCAGTCCCTCCCAGTAACCCTCCCAGTAAACCCCAGGGCCTCCCCGTAGTCCCCACAGCCCCTCCCAGTTCCTCCCAGTAACTTGCCAGTAACCCCCAGGGCCTCCCCATACTCCCCACAGCCACTCCCAGTAACTCCCAGTTCCTCCCAGTAACTCCCAGTAACTCTCAATCCCTCCCAGTAACCCCCAGAAACCCTCCCAGTAACTCCCAGGGTGTCCCCACAGGCCCCACAGTCCCCTCCCAGTAAGCCCCAGTCCCTCCCAGTTCGCACCAGTAACCTCCCAGTAACCCCCAGTCCCTCCCAGTAAACCCCAGGGCCTCCCCGTAGTCCCCACAGCCCCTCCCAGTTCCTCCCAGTAACTTACCAGTAACCCCAAGTCCCTCCCAGTAACCCCGAGTCCCTCCCAGTAACCCCCAGGGCCTCCCCATACTCCCCACAGCCACTCCCAGTAACTCCCAGTTCCTCCCAGTAACTCCCAGTAACTCTCAATTCCTCCCAGTAACCCCCAGAAACCCTCCCAGTAACTCCCAGGGTGTCCCCACAGGCCCCACAGTCCCCTCCCAGTAAGCCCCAGTCCCTCCCAGTTTGCACCAGTAACCTCCCAGTAACCCCCAGTCCCTCCCAGTAACCCTCCCAGTAAACCCCAGGGCCTCCCCATAGTCCCCACCCACAGCCCCTCCCAGTTCCTCCCAGTAACTTACCAGTAACCCCAAGTCCCTCCCAGTAACCCCGAGTCCCTCCCAGTAACCCCCAGGGCCTCCCCATACTCCCCACAGCCACTCCCAGTAAGCCCCAGTCCCTCCCAGTTCACACAAGTAACCTCCCAGTAACCTCGAGTCCCTCCCAGTAACCCCGAGTCCCTCCCCATACTCCCCACAGCCACTCCCAGTAACTCCCAGTTCCTCCCAGTAACTCCCAGTAACTCTCAATTCCTCCCAGTAACCCCCACAAACCCTCCCAGTAACTCCCAGGGTGTCCCCACAGGCCCCACAGTCCCCTCCCAGTAAGCCCCAGTCCCTCCCAGTTCGCACCAGTAACCTCCCAGTAACCCCCAGTCCCTCCCAGTAAACCCCAGGGCCTCCCCGTAGTCCCCACAGCCCCTCCCAGTTCCTCCCAGTAACTTACCAGTAACCCCAAGTCCCTCCCAGTAACCCCGAGTCCCTCCCAGTAACCCCCAGGGCCTCCCCATACTCCCCACAGCCACTCCCAGTAAGCCCCAGTCCCTCCCAGTTCACACAAGTAACCTCCCAGTAACCTCGAGTCCCTCCCAGTAACCCCGAGTCCCTCCCCATACTCCCCACAGCCACTCCCAGTAACTCCCAGTTCCTCCCAGTAACTCCCAGTAACTCTCAATTCCTCCCAGTAACCCCCACAAACCCTCCCAGTAACTCCCAGGGTGTCCCCACAGGCCCCACAGTCCCCTCCCAGTAAGCCCCAGTCCCTCCCAGTTCGCACCAGTAACCACCCAGTAACCCCCAGTCCCTCCCAGTAAACCCCAGGGCCTCCCCGTAGTCCCCACAGCCCCTCCCAGTTCCTCCCAGTAACTTACCAGTAACCCCGAGTCCCTCCCAGTAATCCTCCCAGTAAACCCCAGGGCCTCCCCATAGTCCCCACAGCTCCTCCCAGTTCCTCCCAGTTCGCACCAGTAACTTGCCAGTAACCCCGAGTTCCTCCCAGTAACCCCCAGTCCCTCCCAGTAACCCCCAGTCCCTCCCCATACTCCCCACAGCCACTCCCAGTTCCTCCCAGTAACTCCCAGTAACTCTCAATCCCTCCCAGTAACCCCCAGAAACCCTCCCAGTAACTCCCAGTGTGGCCCCACAGGCCCCACAGCCCCTCCCAGTAAGCCCCAGTCCCTCCCAGTTCGCACCAGTAACCCTCCCAGTAACCCCCCAGCCCCTCCCAGCTACTCTAAGAGCCCCCTCAGTCCCTCCCAGTTGGCACCAGTCCCTCCCAGTAACCCTCCCATTAACCCTCCCAGTGACACCCAGTCCCTCCCAGTCTCTCCCCCAGCCCCTCCCAGTAACTCCCAGTGCCCCCTAGCTCCTCTAAGAGCCCCTTCAGTCCCTCCCAGTTGGCACCAGTCCCTCCCAGTATCTCCCCCAACCCCTCCCAGTAACTCCCAGTGCCCCCCAGCTCCTCTAAGAACCCCTTCAGTCCCTCCCAGTAACTCCCAGTTCCTCCCAGTAACCCTCCCAGTAACCTCCAGTTCCTCCCAGTAACCCCGAGCCCCTCTCATAGCCCCCACAGCCCCTCCCAGTAACCCCTCTAGCTCCCCCTAGAGCCCCCTCAGCCCCTCCCAGTTGGCACCAGTCCCTCCCAGTAACCCCCAGTTCCTCCCAGTAACCCTCCCAGTAACCTCCAGTTCCTCCCAGTAACCCCGAGCCCCTCCCATAGCCCCCACAGCCCCTCCCAGTAACCCCTCTAGCTCCCCCTAGAGCCCCCTCAGCCCCTCCCAGTTGGCACCAGTCCCTCCCAGTAACCCCCAGTTCCTCCCAGTAACCCCGAGCCCCTCCCATAGCCCCCACAGCCCCTCCCAGTAACCCCTCTAGCTCCCCCTAGAGCCCCCTCAGCCCCTCCCAGTTGGCACCAGTCCCTCCCAGTAACCCCCAGTTCCTCCCAGTAACCCTCCCAGTAACCTCCAGTTCCTCCCAGTAACCCTGAGCCCCTCCCATAGCCCCCACAGCCCCTCCCAGTAACCCCTCTAGCTCCCCCTAGAGCCCCCTCAGCCCCTCCCAGTTGGCACCAGTCCCTCCCAGTAACCCCCAGTTCCTCCCAGTAACCCTCCCAGTAACCTCCAGTTCCTCCCAGTAACCCCGAGCCCCTCCCATAGCCCCCACAGCCCCTCCCAGTAACCCCTCTAGCTCCCCCTAGAGCCCCCTCAGCCCCTCCCAGTTGGCACCAGTCCCTCCCAGTAACCCCCAGTTCCTCCCAGTAACCCTCCCAGTAACCTCCAGTTCCTCCCAGTAACCCCGAGCCCCTCCCATAGCCCCCACAGCCCCTCCCAGTAACCCCTCTAGCTCCCCCTAGAGCCCCCTCAGCCCCTCCCAGTTGGCACCAGTCCCTCCCAGTAACCCCCAGTTCCTCCCAGTAACCTCCAGTTCCTCCCAGTAACCCCGAGCCCCTCCCATAGCCCCCACAGCCCCTCCCAGTAACCCCTCTAGCTCCCCCTAGAGCCCCCTCAGCCCCTCCCAGTTGGCACCAGTCCCTCCCAGTAACCCCCAGTTCCTCCCAGTAACCCTCCCAGTAACCTCCAGTTCCTCCCAGTAACCCCGAGCCCCTCCCATAGCCCCCACAGCCCCTCCCAGTAACCCCTCTAGCTCCCCCTAGAGCCCCCTCAGCCCCTCCCAGTTGGCACCAGTCCCTCCCAGTTTGCACCAGTCCCTCCCAGTAACCCTCCCAGTAACCTCCAGTTCCTCCCAGTAACCCCGAGCCCCTCCCATAGCCCCCACAGCCCCTCCCAGTAACCCCTCTAGCTCCCCCTAGAGCCCCCTCAGCCCCTCCCAGTTGGCACCAGTCCCTCCCAGTAACCCCCAGTTCCTCCCAGTAACCCTCCCAGTAACCTCCAGTTCCTCCCAGTAACCCCGAGCCCCTCCCATAGCCCCCACAGCCCCTCCCAGTAACCCCTCTAGCTCCCCCTAGAGTCCCCTCAGCCCCTCCCAGTTGGCACCAGTCCCTCCCAGTAACCCCCAGTTCCTCCCAGTAACCCTCCCAGTAACCTCCAGTTCCTCCCAGTAACCTCGAGCCCCTCCCATAGCCCCCACAGCCCCTCCCAGTAACCCCTCTAGCTCCCCCTAGAGCCCCCTCAGCCCCTCCCAGTTGGCACCAGTCCCTCCCAGTAACCCCCAGTTCCTCCCAGTAACCCTCCCAGTAACCTCCAGTTCCTCCCAGTAACCCCGAGCCCCTCCCATAGCCCCCACAGCCCCTCCCAGTAACCCCTCTAGCTCCCCCTAGAGCCCCCTCAGCCCCTCCCAGTTGGCACCAGTTCCTCCCAGTAACCCCCAGTTCCTCCCAGTAACCCTCCCAGTAACCTCCAGTTCCTCCCAGTAACCCCGAGCCCTTCCCATAGCCCCCACAGCCCCTCCCAGTAACCCCTCTAGCTCCCCCTAGAGCCCCCTCAGGCCCTCCCAGTTGGCACCAGTCCCTCCCAGTAACCCCCAGTTCCTCCCAATAACCTCCAGTTCCTCCCAGTAACCCCGAGCCCCTCCCATAGCCCCCACAGCCCCTCCCAGTAACCCCTCTAGCTCCCCCTAGAGCCCCCTCAGCCCCTCCCAGTTGGCACCAGTCCCTCCCAGTAACCCCCAGTTCCTCCCAGTAACCCTCCCAGTAACCTCCAGTTCCTCCCAGTAACCCCGAGCCCCTCCCATAGCCCCCACAGCCCCTCCCAGTAACCCCTCTAGCTCCCCCTAGAGCCCCCTCAGCCCCTCCCAGTTGGCACCAGTCCCTCCCAGTAACCCCCACTTCCTCCCAGTAACCCTCCCAGTAACCTCCAGTTCCTCCCAGTAACCCCGAGCCCCTCCCATAGCCCCCACAGCCCCTCCCAGTAACCCCTCTAGCTCCCCCTAGAGCCCCCTCAGCCCCTCCCAGTTGGCACCAGTCCCTCCCAGTAACCCCCAGTTCCTCCCAGTAACCCTCCCAGTAACCTCCAGTTCCTCCCAGTAACCCCGAGCCCCTCCCATAGCCCCCACAGCCCCTCCCAGTAACCCCTCTAGCTCCCCCTAGAGCCCCCTCAGCCCCTCCCAGTTGGCACCAGTCCCTCCCAGTAACCCCCAG
Organism: Tapera naevia; assembly: GCA_033556795.1. Taxonomy (NCBI): domain Eukaryota; kingdom Metazoa; phylum Chordata; class Aves; order Cuculiformes; family Neomorphidae; genus Tapera; species Tapera naevia. Next base: position 9,007 of record JAUMJJ010000979.1, on the reverse strand, counting down.
TTCCTCCCAGTAACCCTCCCAGTAACCTCCAGTTCCTCCCAGTAACCCCAAGCCCCTCCCATAGCCCCCACAGCCCCTCCCAGTAACCCCTCTAGCTCCCCCTAGAGCCCCCTCAGCCCCTCCCAGTTGGCACCAGTCCCTCCCAGTAACCCCCAGTTCCTCCCAGTAACCCTCCCAGTAACCTCCAGTTCCTCCCAGTAACCCCGAGCCCCTCCCATAGCCCCCACAGCCCCTCCCAGTAACCCCTCTAGCTCCCCCTAGAGCCCCCTCAGCCCCTCCCAGTTGGCACCAGTCCCTCCCAGTAACCCCCAGTTCCTCCCAGTAACCCTCCCAGTAACCTCCAGTTCCTCCCAGTAACCTCGAGCCCCTCCCATAGCCCCCACAGCCCCTCCCAGTAACCCCTCTAGCTCCCCCTAGAGCCCCCTCAGCCCCTCCCAGTTGGCACCAGTCCCTCCCAGTAACCCCCAGTTCCTCCCAGTAACCCTCCCAGTAACCTCCAGTTCCTCCCAGTAACCCCGAGCCCCTCCCATAGCCCCCACAGCCCCTCCCAGTAACCCCTCTAGCTCCCCCTAGAGCCCCCTCAGCCCCTCCCAGTTGGCACCAGTCCCTCCCAGTAACCCCCAGTTCCTCCCAGTAACCCTCCCAGTAACCTCCAGTTCCTCCCAGTAACCCCGAGCCCCTCCCATAGCCCCCACAGCCCCTCCCAGTAACCCCTCTAGCTCCCCCTAGAGCCCCCTCAGCCCCTCCCAGTTGGCACCAGTCCCTCCCAGTAACCCCCAGTTCCTCCCAGTAACCTCCAGTTCCTCCCAGTAACCCCGAGCCCCTCCCATAGCCCCCACAGCCCCTCCCAGTAACCCCTCTAGCTCCCCCTAGAGCCCCCTCAGCCCCTCCCAGTTGGCACCAGTCCCTCCCAGTAACCCCCAGTTCCTCCCAGTAACCCTCCCAGTAACCTCCAGTTCCTCCCAGTAACCCCGAGCCCCTCCCATAGCCCCCACAGCCCCTCCCAGTAACCCCTCTAGCTCCCCCTAGAGCCCCCTCAGCCCCTCCCAGTTGGCACCAGTCCCTCCCAGTAACCCCCAGTTCCTCCCAGTAACCCTCCCAGTAACCTCCAGTTCCTCCCAGTAACCCCGAGCCCCTCCCATAGCCCCCACAGCCCCTCCCAGTAACCCCTCTAGCTCCCCCTAGAGCCCCCTCAGCCCCTCCCAGTTGGCACCAGTCCCTCCCAGTAACCCCCAGTTCCTCCCAGTAACCCTCCCAGTAACCTCCAGTTCCTCCCAGTAACCTCGAGCCCCTCCCATAGCCCCCACAGCCCCTCCCAGTAACCCCTCTAGCTCCCCCTAGAGCCCCCTCAGCCCCTCCCAGTTGGCACCAGTCCCTCCCAGTAACCCCCAGTTCCTCCCAGTAACCCTCCCAGTAACCTCCAGTTCCTCCCAGTAACCCCGAGCCCCTCCCATAGCCCCCACAGCCCCTCCCAGTAACCCCTCTAGCTCCCCCTAGAGCCCCCTCAGCCCCTCCCAGTTGGCACCAGTCCCTCCCAGTAACCCCCAGTTCCTCCCAGTAACCCTCCCAGTAACCTCCAGTTCCTCCCAGTAACCCCGAGCCCCTCCCATAGCCCCCACAGCCCCTCCCAGTAACCCCTCTAGCTCCCCCTAGAGCCCCCTCAGCCCCTCCCAGTTGGCACCAGTCCCTCCCAGTAACCCCCAGTTCCTCCCAGTAACCCTCCCAGTAACCTCCAGTTCCTCCCAGTAACCCCGAGCCCCTCCCATAGCCCCCACAGCCCCTCCCAGTAACCCCTTTAGCTCCCCCTAGAGCCCCCTCAGCCCCTCCCAGTTGGCACCAGTCCCTCCCAGTAACCCCCAGTTCCTCCCAGTAACCCTCCCAGTAACCTCCAGTTCCTCCCAGTAACCCCGAGCCCCTCCCATAGCCCCCACAGCCCCTCCCAGTAACCCCTCTAGCTCCCCCTAGAGCCCCCTCAGCCCCTCCCAGTTGGCACCAGTCCCTCCCAGTAACCCCCAGTTCCTCCCAGTAACCCTCCCAGTAACCTCCAGTTCCTCCCAGTAACCCCGAGCCCCTCCCATAGCCCCCACAGCCCCTCCCAGTAACCCCTCTAGCTCCCCCTAGAGCCCCCTCAGCCCCTCCCAGTTGGCACCAGTCCCTCCCAGTAACCCCCAGTTCCTCCCAGTAACCCTCCCAGTAACCTCCAGTTCCTCCCAGTAACCCCGAGCCCCTCCCATAGCCCCCACAGCCCCTCCCAGTAACCCCTCTAGCTCCCCCTAGAGCCCCCTCAGCCCCTCCCAGTTGGCACCAGTCCCTCCCAGTTTGCACCAGTCCCTCCCAGTTGGCACCTGTGGACGCTGCGCTCGGGGGGCAGCTCGGCCTCGTAGAAGCCGTCGTGGCAATCCTTGCCCACCAGTTCGTGGGGGTGGGGGCGATGGGGGGGGTCCTTGGTCACCAGCGACACCCGAACCCGCGCCGGGCCCCGGTAGTTGTTCACCTGCGGGGCAAACTGGGTTATACTGGTTTGTACTGGTTTATACTGGTTTGTACCGGAAACGGCGTTTAGAGGGGCCTGATAGGGTGGGCGCTGTGTTCTGTGGAGAAAGGGGCACTCAGGGGGCACTGGAGGGGTTGAGAGGGGTCCCCAGGTGGGTACCAGTGCCTACTGGGTTATACTGGTTTATACTGGTTTGTATTGGAAAAGGCAATTAAATGGGTCTGATGGGGTGGGCACTGCGTTCTGAGGAGATGGGGGCATGGGGGGGGGCACTGGGAGGAGTCGAGGGGATTTCCCAGGTGGGTACCAGTGCCAACTGGGTTATACTGGGTTATACTGGTTTATACTGGTTTGCATTGGAAAAGGTGTTTAGAGGGGCCTGATGGGGTGGGCGCTGTGTTCTGTGGAGAAGGGGGCACTCAGGGGGCCCTGGGAGGGGTCGAGGTGGGTTCCCAGGTGGGTACCAGTGCCAACTGGGTTATTCTGGTTCATACTGGTTATACTGGTTTATACTGGTTTGTATTGGATAAGGCGTTTAGAGGGGCCTGATAGGGTGGGCGCTGTGTTCTGTGGAGAAGGGGGCAGTCGGGGGGCACTGGAGGGGTTGAAGGGGGGTTCCCAGGTGGGTACCAGTGCCAACTGGGTTATTCTGGTTCATACTGGTTATACTGGTTTATACTGGTTTGTACTGGAAACGGCGTTTAGAGGGGCCTGATAGGGTGGGCGCTGTGTTCTGGGGAGAAGGGGGCACTCAGGGGGCACCGGAGGGGTTGAAGGGGGGTTCCCAGGTGGGTACCAGTGCCAACTGGGTTATTCTGGTTCATACTGGTTATACTGGTTTATACTGGTTTGTACTGGAAACGGCGTTTAGAGGGGCCTGATAGGGTGGGCGCTGTGTTCTGTGGAGAAGGGGGCAGTCGGGGGGCACTGGAGGGGTTGAAGGGGGGTTCCCAGGTGGGTACCAGTGCCAACTGGGTTATTCTGGTTCATACTGGTTATACTGGTTTATACTGGTTTGTATTGGAAAAGTCGTTTAGAGGGGCCTGATGGGGTGGGCGCTGTGTTCTCTGGAGAAGGGGGCACTCGGGGGGCACTGGAGGGGTCGAGAGGGGTTCCCAGGTGGGTACCAGTGCCAACTGGGTTATACTGGTTTACACTGGTTTATACTGGGTTATACTGGTTTGCGTTGGAAAAGGGGTTTAGAGGACCCTGATGGGGTGGGTGCTGTGTTCTGTGGAGATGGGGGTGCAGGGGGAGTCCAGAAGGTGTCTGGGGGGTCCTGGGCAGCCATATTGGTCTAAACTGGTTCATACTGGTTCATACTGGTCTATACTGGGGACTCACGCGGATGGTGGGGTGGGTCTTGGTGGTGTCCGTGCTGCGCTCTATGGAGATGGGGGTGCTGGGGGGCACCCTGGGAGGGGTGGGGGGGGGGGGTCCTGGGCAGCCATAGTGTTCTAAATTGGTTCATACTGGTTTATACTGGTTTATACTGGTCTATACTGGGGACTCAAGCGCATGGTGGGGTGGGTCTTGGTGGTGTCCGTGCTGCGCTCTATGGAGATGGGGGTGCTGGGGGGCACCCTTAGTGGGGTGGGGGTGGGGGTCCTGGGCAGCCATAGTGATCTAAATTGGTTCATACTGGTTTACACTGGTTTATACTGGTTTATACTGGGGACTCACACGGATGGTGGGGTGGGTCTTGGTGGTGTCCGTGCTGTGCTCCCCGGGGATGCTCCCGGCCGAGCGCCCTTCGCATTTGTACCGGAAGCGCATCCCGCGCGGCTTCGGCTGCTCCAGGATCTCCACGTAGGGGGCGCCACCCCCCCCCTCTGTGGGGACACCCCCCCTCCCCCACTTTAGGGACCCCCCCCCCTCCCCCCACTTCATAAAGGACCCCTCTTTATGGGGGAACCTCCCCATAGGGACACCCCCACTCCATAACGGACATAGGGACACCCCCCCTATAAGGACCCCCCCCAAATAAGGCACCCAGGGATCCCCCCCTATAGGACCCCCCCCATAAGGCACCCAGGGACACCCCCCCCAAGAAGGGACCCCCCAATAAAGGACCCCAGGGACCCCTCCATAGGGGACCCAGGGAACCCCCAAATAAGGGACCCCCCATAAAGGATCCCCCCATAAGACACCCAGGGAGACCCCCCCCAAAGAGACCCCCCCAATAAAGGACCCCAGGGACCCCTCCATAGGGGACCCAGGGAACCCCCCAATAAGGGACCCCCCATAAAGGTCCCCCCATAAGGCACCCAGGGACACCCCCCTGAAGGGACCCCCCAGTAAAGGACCCCAGGGACCCCTCCATAGGGGACCCAGGGAACACCCCAATAAGGGGACCCCCACCCCTATAAGGAGCTCAGGGTTCCCCCCTATAGGACCCCCCCATAAAGGTCCCCCCCGAAGGGACCCCCCCAATAAAGGATCCCCCCATAAAGCACCCAGGGAGACCCCCCCAAAGAGACCCCCCCAATAAAGGACCCCAGGGACCCCTCAATAGGGGACCCGGGGAACCCCCCAATAAGGGAACCCCATAAGGCACCCAGGGACACCCCCCTGAAGGGACCCCCCAATAAAGGACCCCAGGGACCCCTCCATAGGGGACCCAGGGAACCCCCCAATAAGGGACCCCCCCCCAATAGGGCCCCCCCATAAAGTACCCAGGGACGCCCCCCCAAAAAAGGGAACCAAGCACCCAGGGACCCCCTCATAGGGACCCCCCCAATAAGAGACCCAGGGATCTCCTCTCCATAGGGACACCCCCCCCCGAAGGGACCCTCCCAATAAAGGACCCCAGGGACCCCCCCCAATAAAGGATCCCCCCATAAGGCACCCAGGGAGACCCCCCCCAAAGAGACCCCCCCAATAAAGGACCCCAGGGACCCCTCCATAAGAGACCCGGGGAACCCCCCAATAAGGGAACCCCATAAGGCACCCAGGGACACCCCCCTGAAGGGACCCCCCAATAAAGGACCCCAGGGACCCCTCCATAGGGGACCCAGGGAACCCCCAAATAAGGGACCCCCCATAAAGGTCCCCCCATAAGGCACCCAGGGACACCCCCGTGGAAGGGACCCCCCAATAAAGGACCCCAGGGATACCCCCCTGAAGGGACCCCCCCCATAAAGGACCCCAGGGACCCCTCCATAAGGGACCCAGGGAACCCCCCAATAAGGGACCCCCCATAAAGGTCCCCTCATAAGGCACCCAGGGACACCCCCCCAAAGAGACCCCCCCAATAAAGGACCCCAGGGACCCCTCCATAAGGGACCCAGGGAACCCCCAAATAAGGGACCCCCATAAAGGTCCCCCCATAAGGCACCCAGGGACACCCCCCCAAAGAGACCCCCCCAATAAAGGACCCCAGGGACCCCTCCATAGGGGACCCAGGGAACCCCCAAATAAGGGACCCCCCATAAAGGTCCCCCCATAAGGCACCCAGGGACACCCCCCTGAAGGGACCCCCCAATAAAGGACCCCAGGGACCCCACCATAGTGAACCCAGGGAACACCCCAATAAGGGACCCCCACCCCTATAAGGAGCCCAGGGATCCCCCCTATAGGACCCCCCCATAAAGGTCCCCCCCGAAGGGACCCCCCCAATAAAGGACCCCAGGGACCCCCCCCAATAAAGGATCCCCCATAAAGCACCCAGGGAGACCCCCCCAAAGAGACCCCCCCAATAAAGGACCCCAGGGACCCCTCCATAAGGGACCCGGGGAACCCCCCAATAAGGGAACCCCATAAGGCACCCAGGGACACCCCCCTGAAGGGACCCCCCAATAAAGGACCCCAGGGACCCCTCCATAGGGGACCCAGGGAACCCCCCAATAAGGGACCCCCCCCCAATAGGGCCCCCCCATAAGGTACCCAGGGACCCCCCCCAAAAAAGGGAACCAAGCACTCAGGGACCCCCTCATAGGGACCCCCCAATAAGAGACCCAGGGATCTCCTCTCCATAGGGACACCCCCCCCCCGAAGGGACCCCCCCAATAAAGGACCCCAGGGACCCCCCCCAATAAAGGATCCCCCCATAAGGCACCCAGGGAGACCCCCCCCAAAGAGACCCCCCAATAAAGGACCCCAGGGACCCCTCCAAAAGGGACCCGGGGAACCCCCCAATAAGGGACCCCCCATAAAGGTCCCCCCATAAGGCACCCAGGGACACCCCCCTGAAGGGACCCCCCAATAAAGGACCCCAGGGACCCCTCCATAGGGGACCCAGGGAACCCCCAAATAAGGGACCCCCCATAAAGGTCCCCCCATAAGGCACCCAGGGACACCCCCCCAAAGAGACCCCCCCAATAAAGGACCCCAGGGACCCCTCCATAAGGGACCCAGGGAACCCCCCAATAAGGGACCCCCCATAAAGGACCCCCCCATAAGGAACCCCCTCATAAGGAACTCAGGGACCCCCCTCCATTGGGACCCCCCCCCTCCATAGGGCACCCAGGGACCCCCCCATAAAGGACCCAGGGACCCCCCCAACTTTAGGACCCCACTCATAACGAACTCTGGGACCCCCCCCCCCCGCAAAAGGACCCAGGGACCCCCCATAAGGACCCCCCCCCTCATAAGGAACTCAGGGACCCCCCTCCATAGAGACCCCGCCTCCATAGGGCACCCAGGGACCCCCCCACAAGGCCCCCCCCCACTTTAGGGCCCCCCTCATAAGGAACTCGGGGACCCCCCTCTATTGGGACCCCCCTGTCCATAGGGCACCCAGGGACCCCCTCCATAAGGACCCCCCCCTCATAAGGAACTCAGGGACCCCCCTCTATCGGGACCCCCCCCTCCATAGGGCACCCAGGGACCCCCCCATAAAGGACCCAGGGACCCCCCCAGCTTTAGAACCCCACTCATAAGGAACTCTGGGACCCCCCCCCCGCAAAAGGACCCAGGGACCCCCCATAAGGACCCCCCCCCTCATAAGGAACTCAGGGACCCCCCTCTATAGGGACCCCCCCTCCATAGGGCACCCAGGGACCCCCCCATAAAGCCCCCCCCCCACTTTAGGGCCCCCCTCATAAGGAACTCGGGGACCCCCCTCTATTGGGACCCCCCCCGTCCATAGGACACCCAGGGACCCCCCCCATAAGGACCCCCCCTCATAAGGAACTCAGGGACCCCCCTCCATTGGGACCCCCCCTCCATAGGGCACCCAGGGACCCCCCCATAAAGGACCCAGGGACCCCCCCAGCTTTAGGACCCCACTCATAAGGAACACTGGGACCCCCCCCCCCCGCAAAAGGACCCAGGGACCCCCCATAAGGACCCCCCCCCTCATAAGGAACTCAGGGACCCCCCCCATAAAGGACCCCCCCGTCCATAGGGCACCCAGGGACAACCCCATAAAGCCCCCCCCCCCCACTTTAGGGCCCCCCCTCATAAGGACCCCCCCCTCATAAGGAACTCAGGGACCCCCCCCTTCATAGGGACCCCCCAACAAGGCCCCCCCCCCCCACTTTAGGGACCCCCTCATAAGGAACTCAGGGACCCCCCTCCATTAGGACCCCCCCTCTTTAGGGCACCCAGGGACCCCCCCATAAAGGACCCAGGGACCCCCCCAGCTTTAGGACCCCACTCATAAGGAACTCTGGGACCCCCCCCCCCCTCAAAAGGACCCAGGGACCCCCCCATAAGGACCCCCCCCCTCATAAGGAACTCAGGGACCCCCCTCTATTGGGACCCCCCCTCCATAGGGCACCCAGGGACCCCCCCATAAAGCCCCCCCCCCCACTTTAGGGCCCCCCTCATAAGGAACTCGGGGACCCCCCTCCATTGGGACCCCCCCCTCCATAGGGCACCCAGGGACCCCCCCCATAAAGGACCCCCCCAAAAGGACCCCCCCTCATAAGGAACTCGGGGACCCCCCTCTATCGGGACCCCCCCTCCATAGGGCACCCAGGGACCCCCCCATAAAGGACCCAGGCCCCCCAGCTTTAGGACCCCACTCATAAGGAACTCTGGGACCCCCCCCCCCCCGCAAAAGGACCCAGGGACCCCCCATAAGGACCCCCCCCCTCATAAGGAACTCAGGGACCCCCCTCTATTGGGACCCCCCCTCCATAGGGCACCCAGGGACCCCCCCATAAAGCCCCCCCCACACTTTAGGGCCCCCCTCATAAGGAACTGGGGGACCCCCCTCCATTGGGACCCCCCTGTCCATAGAGCACCCAGGGACCCCCCCCATAAGGACCCCCCCTCATAAGGAACTCAGGGACCCCCCCCTTCATAGGGACCCCCCAACAAGGCCTCCCCCCCCCACTTTAGGGACCCCCTCATAAGGAACTCGGGGACCCCCCTCCATTGGGACCCCCCCTCCATAGGGCACCCAGGGACCCCCCCCATAAAGGACCCCCCCATAAGGACCCCCCCTCATAAGGAACTCAGGGACCCCCCTCCATTGGGACCCCCCCTCCATAGGGCACCCAGGGACCCCCCCATAAAGCCCCCCCCCCCCACTTTAGGGCCCCCCTCATAAGGAACTCAGGGACC
>JAUMJJ010000978.1:0-23860 GCA_033556795.1 Tapera naevia | reverse complement strand
GTGCGCGGATGGGGGGCGTGGCCTAAAGGAGGAACGGGGAGAGTGGACCCGCCCAGCCTTAAAGGGGCAACAGAGGAGGGGTGGGACCGACCCGCCCAGCCTTAAAGGGGCAACGGGCGGTGGGGTGGACACTCAATTTTACCTTTTTCCTTCACTTTTCTGTCCATTTTTGTTTCTCTCCCCTTTATTCTCTACTTTTCTCTCTTTTCCCCTCACTTTTTCTCTTCCCCCCCATTTTCCTTTTTCTCCTCTCAATTTTCCCTCTTTTCCCCTCACTTTTCCCTTTTTCCCTTTGCTTTTCCCTCACTTTTCCCTAACTTTCACCTCACTTCTCCCTCCTTTTCTTTTCCCCTCACTTTTCTCTCGTTTCCCTCACCTCTCTTTCCTTTTCTACCACTTTTCCCTTTTCCCTCTCACTTCTTCCCCCTTTTTCTTTTCCTACTTCTCCCCTCCTTTTTCCTTTTACACCCTCACTTCTCTCTACTTTTCCCTTACTTTTCCCTCACTTTCCCATTTTTCCCTCACTTTTCTCTCCTTTTCCCTCACTTTTCTATTTTTTCTCTCATTTCTCCCTTCCTTTTCCCCCTTTTCCTCACATTTCCCTAATTTGCCTTCACTTTCCCCCTTTCCTCTTTTTTCCCTCCCTTCTCCCTTACTTTTCCCCATTCCCCTACCATTTTCCCCTCACTTTTCTCTCCTTTTCCATTTTTCTCTCATTTCTCCCTTCTTTACCCCCTTTTCATCACTTTTCCCTACTTTTGCCCTCACTTTTCATACTTTCCCCTCACTTTTCCCCTTTCCCCTCCTTTCCCTCCCTTCTGTCTTACTTTTCCCCTCACTTTTATCTCCTTTTCCATTTTTCTCTCATTTCTCCCTTCTTTACCCCCTTTTCATCACTTTTCCCTATTTCTGCCCTCACTTTTCCTACTTTTCCCTCACTTTTCCCCTTTCTCCTCCTTTCCCTCCCTTCTCTCTTACTTTTCCCCTCACTTTTCTCTCCTTTTCCATTTTTTCTCTCATTTCTCCCTTCCTTTCCCCCCTTTCCCTCACTTTTACCTATTTGTGCCCTCACTTTTCCCTTTCCCCTCCTTTCCCTCCCTTCTCCCCTACTTTTCCCCTCATTTTCCCCCTTTTCCCCTTACTTTCCCCTCACTTTTCTCTCATTTTCCATTTTTTTCTCTCATTTCTCCCTTCTTTACCCCCTTTTCATCACTTTTCCCTATTTCTGCCCTCACTTTTCCTACTTTCCCCTCACTTTTCCCCTTTCCCCTCCTTTCCCTCCCTTCTCTCTTACTTTTCCCCTCACTTTTCCCTCACTCTTCTCTCCTTTTCCATTTTTTCTCTCATTTCTCCCTTCCTTTTCCCCCTTTCCCTCACTTTTACCTATTTGTGCCCTCACTTTTCCCCTTTCCCCTCTTTTCCCTCCCTTCTCCCCTACTTTTCCCCTCATTTCCCCCTTTTCCCCTTACTTTTCCCTCACTTTTCTCTCATTTTCCATTTTTTCTCTCATTTCTCCCTTCCTTTTCCCCCTTTCCCTCACTTTTACCTATTTGTGCCCTCACTTTTCCCCTTTCCCCTCCCTTCTCTCCTACTTTTCCCCTCATTTCCCCTCATTTCCCCCCTTTCCCCTTACTTTTCCCTCACTTTTCTCTCATTTTCCATTTTTTCTCTCATTTCTCCCTTCTTTACCCCTTTTCATCACTTTTCCCTATTTCTGCCCTCACTTTTCCTACTTTCCCCTCACTTTTCCCCTTTCCCCTCCCTTCTCTCCTACTTTCCCCCTCATTTCCCCCTTTTCCCCTTCCTTTTCCCTCACTTTTCTCTCATTTTCCATTTTTTCTCTCATTTCTCCCTTCCTTTTCCCTATTTTCCCCTCACTTTTCCCCTCTTTTCCCCCTTCTCCCTTACTCTGCCCCCGTTTCCCCCTTCACGCTTTTCCCGCCTTTTCTCCTGACGTTTTTCCCTCCAATTATCTCACTTTTCCCTTTTCCCCACAATTTCCATCACACTTCTCCTCTTTCCCCCACATTTTCCCCCAGTTCCCCATTTCCTCCCCTCACACTTTTCCCTCTGGTTCCTTGATTTTTCTCTTTTTCCCTCTTTCCCCTCACTTTTCCCTATTTTCCCGCCCTTTTCCCCTTCACATTTTCCCGCCTTTTCCTCCCACACTTTTCCCTCCAATTCCCTCAATTTTCTCTTTTTCCTTTAATTTTCCCACACACTTTCCCACATTTTCCCTCCCTTCCCTCATTTTTCACTCACATTTCCCTCCTTTCCCCTTTTCCTTCACTTTCCCCCTCACTTTTCTTCCTATTCCCCTGCAGTTTCACCTCCTATTCCTTTTCCCCTCACTTTTTCCTTTCCCCCTCTCACTTTTCACATAATTTGTGCCTTTTCCCCTCAGTTTTTCCTTTTTACCCCTCGCTTTCCCCCCCTTTTCCCCCCTCTGTGCCCCCTCCCCACAGACCCAGGACCCCATGGAGGAGCAGCCCTGGGCAGCCCTCGGCCCCTTCACCAGGTACAGACCCAAAATGCCCAAAAATGGCCACAAAACGCCCTAAAATAGCCCATAGTTGTCAAAAAAATCCCCCAAAATGGCTACAAATGGCCCCAAAATGGCCCTAAATGGTTTAAAATGGCCACAAAAATGCCACAAAATACACCAAAAGGGCCCAAAATGGACACAAATGGCTCAAAAAATGGCCAAATAATGTCCAAAAATGGCTCAAAATGGTCCCAAATGGGCACAAAATACCCCAAAATGGCCACAAACGGCCCAAATGGCCCCATATAGCTAAAAATGCCACACAATGACCCAAAATGGACACAAAATAGCCCAAAACGGCTCAAAAGAGCCCAAAATGCCCTCAAAAGGGTCACAAAATATCCCCAAATGGCCGAAATTGGCCCCAAACGCACTAAAATGGCCCAAAATGGGCCCAAATTGGCCAAAAATGGCCACAAAATGCTCCGAAATAGCCCAGAATGGCCACAAATGCCAAAAAATGCCTCAAAATGGCTCAAAATATCTGAAAAAGGCCACAAATGGCCACAAAATGCCCCAAAACGCCTCAAAATGGCCTCAAAAATCCATAAAATGGGTATAATTGGTGTTAATTTAAATAAGTTGACACTGACATAAAATTATTCACGTAATTAATACCAATTATGTGTGTACACACAAATAAATCGAATTATTGGTGTAATTAACACTAACCAGACAATCGGCTTTAAACACATATTGATTTATTGATTTTATTGATGTGTTGGGATCTATTGTATGGTTACTAACTTCATCCTTAAAACTGAATTGTTAGAAACTGATTGATGCAATTAATGAACTAATATTAAACCTACCACTATTGATTACTGTAACAGGTTTGGGAAAAGAAAAACCCATAATCTCATAATGACATTAATTAATTTACATAAACTACTTAATAAAAATTGACGAATCAATACAATAACGCCAAATAAAGCTATAAATACTAAACAAATGAGAAAATATTGATTAAGCTAATACATACTGATTAATTAGGTCATTAATAACCAAATAAACCAATACCAAACAACCTCAGCCCCCCAAATCCCGCAGAAGCGGCTCTGGGGGCCATGGATAAACCATCTCATTAGTGGGCAAACCCTTGCTGATTAATTAACCAACACTGATCAATTAACCATCATTAACCCTTACCAGACCTCAAAACAGAGAGGGGGGGTGCACCCTGACCCCCCCTTAACCTCCCTTTTCCCCCCATCCAGGGAATCCCGCACCGTCAGCCGCCGCGACGCCTCGCCCAGGTAGGGCCCCTCCGCAGCTCCGGCCGCGCTAACGAGGAGAGGCCTCGTCCTGGCACCTCCATTCCTGACATCCCCCCCTTTCCCCTCCATCCCCCCCTTTTCTCTCCATTCCCACCATTCCCACCTTTCCCTTCACTCCCACCTTTTCCCCCCCTTTCCCCCCACCCCCCTTTTCCCCCTATTCCCTGTTTTTCCCCGCTTTCCCCCCATTCCCTCCTTTTCCTACGCTCCTCATTCCCCCCCACTCCCCCTTGCCTCCCATTCCCCTCTTTCCCCCCCTCTTTTCCCCTCTCTTTCCCCCCCATTCCTCCCCACTCCCCCCATTCCCCCCCCACTCCCCTCTTTCCCCCTTCCCCCCCTTCCCCCCCTCTTCCCCCCCTCTTCCCCCCCTTTCCCCCCCTTTCCCCCCCTTTCCCCCCCTTTCTCCCCCTTTCCTCCCCTTTCTCCCCCTTTCCTCCCCTTTCCCCCCCTTTCCTCCCCTTTCCCCCCCTTCCCCCCCACTCCCCCTTCCCCCCCACTCCCCCCTTTCCCCCCCACTCCCCCCACTCCCCCCCTTTCCCCCCCACTCCCCCCACTCCCCTCTTTCCCCCCATTCCCCCCACTCCCCTCTTTTCCCCCATTCCCCCCCACTCCCCCTCTTTCCCCCCCACTCCCCCTCTTTCCCCCCCACTCCCCCTCTTTCCCCCCCACTCCCCCTCTTTCCCCCTCTTTCCCCCCCACTCCCCCTCTTTCCCCCTCTTTCCCCCCCACTCCCCCCTCTCCCCCCTCTTTCCCCCCCACTCCCCCCTCTTTCCCCCCCACTCCCCCCTCTTTCCCCCTCTTTCCCCCCCACTCCCCCCACTCCCCTCTTTCCCCCCATTCCCCCCCACTCCCCTCTTTCCCCCCATTCCCCCCCACTCCCCTCTTTCCCCCCTTTCCCCCCATTCCTCCCCTTTCCCCCCATTCCTCCCCTTTCCCCTCTTTCCTCCCCACTCCCCTCTTTCCCCCCATTCCCCCTCTCCCCCCCCACTCCCCCCACTCCCCTCTTTCCCCCCCCACTCCCTCCCCTCTTCCCCACTCCCCTCTTTTCCCCACCCACTCCCCTCTTTCCCCCACCCACTCCCCCCACTCCCCCCTTTCCCCCCCACTCCCCCCTTTTCCCCCCTTTTCCCCCCTTTTCCCCCCACTCCCCCCCTTTTCCCCCCTTTCCCCCCCACTCCCCCCTTTCCCCCCCTTTCCCCCCCTTTTCCCCCCACTCCCCCCTTCCCCCCCCCCTTTCCCCCTTCCCCCGTCTCCCCGCAGCCCTCGCCGCGTGGATCGCCGCCGCCAGCCCTCGCCGCTCACCGTACGCCCCCCCCTTTTCCCCCCCTTTTCCCCCCCGTTACCCCGGAATTCCCGGGGGTGACCCCGCACCCGCCTCCCCCCGCAGCCGCTCTCCCCTCTGCCCTCGCCCCGCACCCTCTGCGGTCGCCGCCGCCGCCCGCAGCGCCCCGGACCCCGCTCCGTGCGCTCCCACCTGGAGGAGCTCAAGCGGCGCCAGAGCAGCGTCGACGCGTGAGGAAACGTTTTGGGGCGAAAACAGGCGGTTTTGGGGGCGCGCTTTCAAACCCCTCACTCTTTGTGTTTTGTTTTGTGTCCTCCCCCCGCCTTAGGGTGAAGCGACAAACGTGGGGTGTGGGGGACCCCAGCGGGACCCCCCGGCTGAGTGGCGTCCACGCAACGGACACGCGTGTGCTGGCGTGTCAGAGCCCGCGTGGGATGGACACACGTGTGCTGGCGTGTGAGAGCCATCGTGGGATGGACACGCGTGTCCTGGCCTGTGAGGGGATGGACACGCGTGTGCTGGCGTGTGAGAGCCCTCGTGGGATGGACACGCGTGTGCTGGCCTGTGAGGGGATGGACACGCGTGTCCTGGCATGTGAGAGCCGTCGTGGGATGGACACGCGTGTCCTGGCCTGTGAGGGGATGGACACGCGTGTCCTGGCATGTCAGAGCCCTCGTGGGATGGACACGCGTGTGCTGGCGTGTGAGGGGATGGACACGCGTGTCCTGGCCTGTGAAGGGATGGACACGCGTGTCCTGGTGTGTCAGAGCCCTTGTGGGATGGACACGCGTGTCCTGGCCTGTGAGGGGATGGACACGCGTGTCCTGGCATGTCAGAACCCTCGTGGGATGGACACGCGTGTGCTGGCGTGTGAGGGGATGGACACGCGTGTCCTGGCGTGTCAGAGCCCTCGTGGGATGGACACGCGTGTGCTGGCGTGTGAAGGGGTGAACACGTGTGTCCTGGCGTGTGAGGGTCCCCGTGGGATGTACACGCATGTGCTGGCGTGTGAGGGGATGGACACGCGTGTGCTGGCATGTGAGGGGATGGACACGCGTGTGCTGGCGTGTCAGAGCCCTCGTGGGATGGACACGCGTGTGCTGGCATGTGAGGGGATGGACACGCGTGTCCTGGCGTATGAGGGTCCCCGTGGGATGGACACGCGTGTGCTGGCGTGTGAGGGCGTGTGGCACCTTGGTGGCCATTAAAGGCGTGAGGACCCATGGCTCTGCCTGGTGTGCTGACCCCTATGGGACCCATAGAGACCCGCAGAGCCCCATAGCGCCCTCCTATAGGACCCTGTAGTCCAGTCCTATAGCGCCCTATAGCTGCTCCTATGGGCCCCATAGCCACCCCCTACAGCCTCCCCCTACAGTGCCCTATAGCGACCGCCTGTAGTGCCCTGTGACCTCCTACGACCCCATAGTGACCCCCCTAGAGCCACATCCTATGGGCCCCACAGTGCCCCCCCTATAGCGCCCCATAGCCCCCTCCCATAGGCCCCATATTGATCCCTATGGCACCCCATAGAACCCTGCCATAGCGCCCTATAGCTGCCTCCTATAGGCCCTGTAGTGAACCCCTATAGTGAACCCCTATAGCCACATCCTATGGTCCCATAGCAACCCCCTATAGCACCCCCACAACGACTCCCCATAGCGCCCTGAAGTCCCTTCCTACGGGCCCCATAGAGCCCCCTATAGTGACCCCTATAGCGCCCCCCCTATAGCGCCCTATAGCCCCCTCCCCTGGGCCCATAGCCATGCCCTATAGCACCTCACCGGCCCCTCTTATAGCACCCTATAGCGACCCCCCCTATAGCGCCCTGTGGGCTCCCCCTATCGTTCCCACAGCCGGGCGGAGCCGCCCCCTCAAGCCCCGCCCACCCCCTCAAGCCCCGCCCATCTCCGCGCGTGTCCCCCCGGCCCCGCCCCTCTCGCCTTTGGCCACGCCCCCCGGTCGCGCTGACGTCACACACCGGCGCCGCGGGGCGGAAAGATGGCGGGAGGCGGCGGCGGCGGCGGGGGAGGGGGAGGGGGAAGCGGGCTCTCATTGCCGGCAGGTGGGGCGGGGGGCGGGGCCGTGCGGCGGGGATGTGGGGTGCCGGGGGGCGGGGTTAAGGGGTGCCGTGGGGCGGGGTTAAGGGGTGCCGTGGGGCGGGGATGTGGGGTGCCATGGGGCGGGGTTAAGGGGTGCCATGGGGCGGGGTTAAGGGGTGCCGTGGGGCGGGGATGTGGGGTGCCATGGGGCGGGGTTAAGGGGTGCCATGGGGCGGGGTTAAGGGGTACGATGGGGCAGGGATGTGGGGTGCTGTGGGGCGGGGATGTGGGGTGCCGTGGGGTACCGTGGGGCAGGGATGTGGGGTGCCATGGGGCGGGGTTATGGGGTACCGTGGGGCGGGGATGCGGGGTGCCATGGGGCGGGGATGTGGGGCGCCGTGGGCAGGGATGTGGGGTGCCATGGGGCGGGGTTAAGGGGTACGATGGGGCAGGGATGTGGGGTGCCGTGGGGCGGGGATGTGGGGTGCCGTGGGGCGGGGATGTGGGGTGCCGTGGGGCGGGGTTATGGGGTGCCGTGGGGCGGGGATGTGGGGTGCCGTGGGGCGGGGATGTGGGGTGCCATGGGGCGGGGTTGTGGGGTACCATGGGGCGGGGATGTGGGGTGCCATGGGGCGGGGTTAAGGGGTACAATGGGGCAGGGATGTCGGGTACAATGGGGCAGGGATGTGGGGTGCCATGGGGCGGGGATGTGGGGTGCCATGGGGCGGGGTTATGGGGTACCATGGGGCAGGGATGTGGGGTGCCATGGGGCGGGGATGTGGGGTGCCATGGGGCGGGGATGTGGGGTGCCATGGGGCGGGGTTATGACCATGGGGCAGGGATGTGGGGTGCCGTGGGGCGGGGTTAAGGGATACGATGGGGCAGGGATGTGGGGTGCTGTGGGGCGGGGTTATGGGGTGCTGTGGGGTAAGGATGTGGGGCAGGGATCTGTGGGGTGCCGTGGGGCAGGATTGGGGGGTGCCATGGAGTGGGGTTCTTGGGGGTGTGGGGTGGGGTTGTGGGGGGCCGTGGGGTGGGGTTATGGGGCAGGGATCTGTGGGGTGCCGAGGGGGTGCTGGGCCTGCGTACCCCAGAGTGAGCAGCAAAGGCCCCTCTGAGGTGTGTGGTAAAGGGGAGGGGGGGTCACCTGAGGTCACTTGGGGTCACCTGAGGTCATTTGGGGTCACTTAGGAGTCAATTGGGGTCACCTGGGGGTCACTTGTGAGGCACTTACGGGGTCACTTGGGGTCATTTAGGGGTCGCTTGGGGTCACTTGGGAGCCACTTGTGGGGTCGCTTGGGGGTCACTGGGGGTCACTGGGGGGTCGCTGCCCCCTCCCATGCAGAGCGGAGCCCCCTGAAGGTTTTCCTGCCCCGGAAGCTGGTGGAACGGCTGCCCAAGAGCGCGGCCCTGCCCCGGGAGCTGCTGCGCTGGAGCACCAACGAGGTGGGGGGACACGGGGGGGACACTGGGACACGGGAGACATGGGGGGGGATGTGGGGGAGACGTGGGGGTCACAGGGACACGGGGGGACACTGGGGATGTGGGGGGGACACGGGGGGACACAGGGACACAGGGGGGACACAGGGCATGGGGACATTGGGACGTGGGGACATATGAGTGGACACGGGGATGGGGGCAGGGGGACACTGGGGGGGCACAGGGGGACAGGGGTGGGGACAGTGGGACCTGGGGAGGCCCCCTCACCCCTTGCCCCCCAGGAAATCGCTTCCTATCTCATCACCTTCGAGAAACACGAGGAGTGGCTCTCCTGCTCCCCCAAAACCAGGTGGGGCGGCCGTGGGGCGCTGTGGGGAGGCCGTGGGGCGCTATGGGGAGCCATGGGGCGCTATGGGTGGCCATAGGGTGCTGTGGAGGGGCTGTGGGGCAGCCGTAGGGCTCTATAGGCAGCCGTGGGGCTCTATGGGGAGCCATGGGGCGCTATGGGGTGGCCGTGGGGCGCTCTGGGTGGCCATAGGGCGCTATGGGGTGGCCGTGGGGCGCTATGGGGAGCCGTGGGGCGCTCTGGGGTGGCCGTGGGGCGCTCTGGGGAGCCGTGGGGTGCTCTGGAGGGTCCGTAGGGCGCTATGGGGTGGCCGTGGGGCGCTATGGGGAGCCGTGGGGCGCTCTGGGTGCCCATAGGCCGCTATAGGCAGCCATGGGGCGCTCTGGGGTGGCCGTGGGGCGCTCTGGAGGGTCCGTGGGGCACTATGGCGTGGCCGTGGGCGCTCTGGATGCCCATAGGCCGCTATAGGCAGCCATGGGGCACTATGGGGAGCCGTGGGGCGCTCTGGAGGGTCCATGGGGCGCTATGGGGAGCCGTGGAGCGCTATGGGGTGGCCGTGGGGCGCTCTGGAGGGTCCATGGGGCGCTATGGGGAGCCGTGGGGCGCTATGGGGTGGCCGTGGGGCGAGGCTGACGGTGCCCGCAGGCCCCAGAACGGCTCGGTGATCCTCTACAACCGGAAGAAGGTGAAATACCGCCGGGACGGCTACAGCTGGAAGAAACGGCGCGACGGGAAGAGCACCCGCGAGGACCACATGAAGCTCAAGGTGCAGGGGGTGGAGGTAGGAGCCCCCCCCAAACCCCTCTAGCCCCTGCACCCCAAAAGAATGCACCCCCAAAACCCCCACCCCCAGCCCCCCAAAACTGCTGCTGCCCCACGGAGCCCTGGGGGGAGAGGGCGATGGGGGTTTGAGGTCTTCAAGGGTGGGTTTGGGGATGCTGGGGGGGGCCCAAGGAGGGGGGGTTTGGGGTGCTGGGGGGGCCTAAAGGGGGTGTTTGGGGGTGTCAGGGACCTCTAAGGTGGGGTTTGGGATCCTCAAGGGGGGAGTTGGGGTGCTGGGGGGGGGCGAAGGGAGGGGTTGGGGCTGCTGAGGGGCCTAAAGGGGGGGGGTTGGTGATATCAAAGACCCCTAAGGGTTGGTTTGGGGGTACTGGAGACCCTCAAGGGTGGTTTTGGGGGTGCTGGGAGGCCCAGTGGGGATTTTGGGGGTGTCAGGGACCCTTAAGGAGGTGTTTGGGGCTACTGGGAACCCCCAAGGGGCCACTTTTGGGGCATCAGGGACTTCTGAGGGGATGTTTAGGGGGGCTGGGCTGGTTTTGGGGTGTCAGGGACCCTCAAGGTGGCCTTTTGGGGTGCTGGGAGTCCCAAAGGGGGTTTGAGGGGTGTCAGGGACCCCCAAGGGGGGGATTTTGGGGGTGCTGGGGACCCTAAGGTAGAGATTTGGGGGTGCTGGGACCCTTGAGGGGGCAGTTTGGGGGTGCTGGGGGTGGGTTTTGGGGTGTCAGGGCCCCGAAAGTGAAGATTTGAGGGCGTCAGGGACCCCTAAACGGGTGTGTTTGGGGCTCTCAAGGGGGTGTTTTTAGGGGTGCTGGGAGGGTTTGGGGGTGTCAGGGCCTTCAAGGGTGGGTGTTGGGTGGGGACAAAGGTTTTTGGGGTGCCAGGGGTCCCCCCAAATCCCACCTGTACCCCTTCAGTGCCTCTATGGGTGCTACGTCCACTCCTCCATTGTCCCCACCTTCCACCGGCGCTGTTACTGGCTGCTGCAGGTACCCCAAAACCCCCCCTGCACCCCAAATCCCCCACTGCACCCCAAAAACCTACACCCCAAAACCTCCCCCTGCACCCCAACCCCCTCCACACACCCCAAAACTTCTCGAAACCCCCCCAAATCCCCTCTTACAGCCCCATCCTGCCCCCACCAAACCTCCTGGGACCCCCCCAAACCCCTTGGATCCCCCCAAGACCCCCCAAAATCACCACTTCCCCCCCAAACCACCTTCATGCCCCCAATTCCACCCCCCAAATCCCATGGGGACCCCTCCAAACGCCTCAGGACCCCCCAAATGCCCCCCTGTCCTGCCCCCCTCCCCAGATCCCCCGGGACCCCCCAAAACCCTTTGGATCCCCCCAAACCCTTTGGCCCCCCCCCAAATCACATCCCCCACCCCCCCAGAACCCCGACATCGTCCTCGTCCACTACCTGAACGTCCCGGCCGTCGAGGATTGTGGTCGCCCCTGCGCCCCCCAAATCTGCTCCGGGACCCCCCAGATCTGCTCCGGGACCCCCCCACCCCTCTGCTCAGCGGGGGGGGCCCCGATTTGCTCAGGGGCCCCCCCACTTTGTGACCCCCGCGAGTGGCTCAAGTGGTCGCAGGAGGAACTCGTCGCCCAGCTGCGCCCCATGTGTGAGTGACCCCCCTTTTTTTGGGGTGGGGGCACCCCAAAAACACCTTTTTCCAACTTAATTTGTGCCCCCCCGTAATCCATGGAGGGGGTAGAAAGGGGGGGGCACCCCAAAACCTCCCCCTTTGTCACCTGGTGTGCCCCTAACCCCCCTTTTCTCACTTACTTTGTCCCCCCCACTCTACAAAGTCCATGGGGGGGGAAATGGGGAGGCACCCCCAAAAAACCCTTTTCTTACTAAATTCGTGATCCTCCCAATCCATGGGGGGGGTGGGTAGAAAGGAGGGGGCACCCCAAACCCCCCCCCCTCATCCTCTATGCCCCCCCCCCCCCAAAAAAAGCCCCCTTTTCCCACCTAATTTGTGCCCCCCCAAACCATGGGGGTTTGGAAATGGGGGGGGGGCACCCCAAAAAACCCTTTTCTCACTTAATTTGTGCCCCACCCGCCTTGCAAAGTCCACGGGGTGAAGTGGGGGTGCAGCAGCATTGCAGGGGGGGTGCCCCCCCCCGGCCTCTCCCTGGAGCTCCTGGTCCAACGGGTCCTCGAGAGCCACCGGGCGCGGCCCCCGCCCCGCACCCACGCCTGCCTCTGCCACGGGGGGCTCGGTGAGATGGGGACCCCCCCCTGACACCCCCAAATCCCCTGGGAGCCCCCGGGACCCCCCCAAACCCTTGGGATGCCCCCAAATCCCTGGGAACCCCTAGGATGCCCAAAAATCCCCTGAGACACCCCCAAATCCCCTGGGACCCCCTCAAGCTCCTGGGACACCCCCAGATCCCTGGGGCACCCCTGGGACCCCCCTAAATCCCCTGGGAGCCCCCGGGACACCCCCAAACCCTTGGGATGCCCCCAAATCCCTGGGAACCCCCAGAATACTCCTAAATGCTCGGGGACACCCCCTAAATCCCCTGAGACACCCCCGGGACCCCTTAAATCCCCTGGGACACCCCTGGGACCCCCCCAAACCCCTGGGATGCCCCCAAATCCCTGGGAGCCCCTAGGATGCCCCAAAATCCCCTGGGACACCCCCAAATCCCCTGGGACCCCCTCAAGCTCCTGGGACATCCCCAGATCCCTGGGGCACCCCTGGGATCCCCCCAAAGCCCTGGGATGCCCCCAAATCCCTGGGAACCCCCAGAAAGCCCCAGAATCCCCCGGGACACCCCCAAATCCCCTGGGACACCCCTGGGACCCCCTCAAGCCCCTGGGACACCCCCAGATCCCTGGGGCACCCCTGGGACCCCCCCAAACCCCTGGGATGCCCCCAAATCCCTGGGAACCCCTAGGATGCCCCAAAATCCCCTGGGACCCCCTCAAGCCCCTGGGATGCCCCCCGATCCCTGGGGCACCCCTGGGACACCCCCAAATCCCCTGGGACACCCCTGGGAGCCCCCAAATCCCGCAGGACACCCCCAAATCCCATGGGACCCCCCGGGAACCCCCAAAACCCCTGGGACACCCCCACACCCCTGGGTCACCCTGGGACCCCCCAAAACCCCTGCGGCCCGCCCTCAAAATCCCTGGGACACCCCCAAACTCCTGGGGTCACCCCCAGATCCCTGGGAACCCCTCAAACCCCCTGTCCCCCCCACCCCCAAACCCCCTGGGATCCCCCCCCAGATCCCTGGGATCCCCCAAACCCCTTGAACCGCCCCCTAATGCCCCCCCAACCCCCCTGGGACCCTTCCAAACCCCTTGAACCTCCCCATAAGGCCCCCCCAACCCCCTTGGACCCCCCCAAATCCCTTCCCCCCCACCCTTACACCCCCCCAACCCCCCTGGGACCCCCCCAACGCCCCCCCAAACCCCTTGCTCCCCCCCTTCCCTCTTAATGCCCCCCCTTTTTGCCCCCCCCCAGGCTCCCCCGGCCACAAGTGCGGCAGCACCAAACACCGCATCATCTCCCCCAAAGTCCCCCAGCCCCCCAAAACCCCTTCCTCCCCTTCCCCCCACCCCTCCCCACACTTAGGGGGCGCCCCCCCACCCCCCCTTTTAGTGGTGACCGACCTTGGGGTGGGGGGGGGCGGGGGCGGCGCAGCCCCGGGGGGTCCCCGAACCCCCTTAGGGTTGACCCCAAGCCGACACCTGGTGACCCCCGAACCCTCCCCGTGCCCCCGGGGGGGGGGCACCTCAGCCCCCCCCTTCCCTCCCCCCCAAGAACCCCCCGAACCCCCCCTTTTTGACCCCGACCGCTTCCTCAACAGCCCCCGGCGCGGCCAAACCTACGGCTGCGAAGCCGAAGCCCCCCCGGGAGCCCCCCCCCGATTAACAAACGACCCTAACGAAGGGTCCCCCCCCCGGCCAGAACCCCCCCGCACCCCCACACGACCCCCCCCGCACCCCACGGCCCCCCCTTTCCCCCCCCCGACCCCCCCAATCCCGACCCTTCCATCGCCATCACCGATTTCTCCCCGGAGTGGTCGTATCCTGAGGTAGGTTTTGAGTTTTGGGGGAGGAACTGAGGGGGGCAACGACCCCCTAAACACCCCCCAAAGGGTGTCCTGTTGTTGACACCCCCCCCCCAATTTTTGGGGTCCCCCAGGGTGGGGTGAAGGTGCTGATCACCGGCCCCTGGGGTTCGGGCGCCTACAGTTGCCTCTTCGACCGCGTCTCCGTCCCGGCTTCCCTGGTGCAACCAGGGGTCCTACGCTGCTATTGCCCCCGTGAGCATTTTGGGGGGGCCCCCACCCCTTCATTTTACCCCCCCCCTGCCTTTTAACCCCCTCGTTTTGTCTTTGGGGGACACCCCCCCAAAAAAACCAGCCCACGAAGCCGGCGTGGCCGCCCTGCGCGTCAGCTGCCCCCCAGGTCTCCTCTCCTCCGCCGCCCCCTTCGAGTATCGGAGTCGGGGGGCACCCGGGGGGGCCCCCCAAACCCAAATGGATTGGTTGGCGCTGGATGGTGAGTGGGGAACCCCCCCAAAAATCCAACCCCCCGCGCCCCAAAATCAACACACGGCCCCGAAAACCAACCCCGTCTCCCTGCGGGTGATGCCCTTTCTAGGGGGGGCACCCCCAAAATTGCCCCCCCCCCCCCGCACCAGCCTCAACGTGGGAGTCGGGGGGGGTCATGGGGACCCCAAAAGCCCCCCCCCAACAAGGGTGGGCACCCCAAAACCTGTGCTCCCCCTCCCCCCTCAGAGGCCCAGTTCCGTTTGTCCATCCTGGAGCGCCTGGAGCAGCTCGAGACCCGTCTGGGGGCCCTGGGCCCCCCCCAGCACCCCCCGGCTCACCGGGACCCCCCGGAGCCCCCCCCGCAGCAGGTGAGGTCCCCTTGGTGTCCCCCAGTGTCCCCCAATGCCCCCCAATGCCCCCATTGTGTCCCCAGTGTTCCCCAATGCCCCCCAGTGTCTCCCAATTTTCCCAATATCCCCAATGTCCCCCAGTGCCCCCCAATGTCCCCGATGCCCCCCATTTCTCCCATTGCCCCCCAATGTCCCTCGTGTCCCCCAATGCCCACCATTACCCCCAATGTCCCTGATGTCCCGAGTGCCCCCCAATGCCCCCCAATGTCCCCAGTGCCCCCCAATGTCCCCCCAATGCCCCCCATTACCCCCAATGACCCCGATGTCCCCGATGTCCTTAGTGCCCCCAATGTCCCCCCAATGTCCCCCCAATGTCCCCCTAACGCCCCCCATTACCCCCAATGTCCCCGATGTCCCCAGTGCCCTCCAGTGCCCCCCAATGTCCCCAATGCCCCCCATTACCCCCAATGTCCCCGATGTCCCGAGTGCCCCCCAGTGCCCCCCAATGTCCCCCCAATGCCCCCCATTACCCCCAATGTCCCCGATGTCCCGAGTGCCCCCCAGTGTCCCCTGATGTCCCCTGGTGCCAGGGCTCGGGCTCCTTCGAGGCGCGGCTGGTGGCCGTCTGCCAGGCCATGATGGCCCGGCCGGGGACCTCCTTGGGGACCTCCTTGGGGACCTTCTTGGGGACCCCCTTCCGTGGGCTGACCCTGCTGCACCTGGCGGCCGCCCAGGGCTACCGGGACCTCGTGGAGACCCTGCGGCGCTGGAGGTGACACCGGGACAGGGGTGGGGACAGGGGGACAGGGATGGGGGCACAGGGACATGGGGGGCACAGCGATGGGGGACACAGGGATGGGAAAGGGACGGGGATGAGGACATGTGGACAGGGGTGGGGACATGGGGACACAGGGATGGGGGACACGGGGACATAGGGTGGGGACAGGGGGACACGGGTGAGGCAGGGGGGACACAGGAATAGGGATACAGGGGATGGGGACAAGGATGGGTGCACTGGAGTGGAGATGGGGACATGGGTTGGGGACAGGGGGACAGGGGATGGGGGGACAAGGATGGGGACAGAGGGATGGGGACACAGGGACAGGGGGACATGAGGACAGGGATGGGGGGCTGCGGGCAGTGACCCCAGGGCGAGGTGACCCCAGGCCGTGTCCCCACAGGGCGCTGGCAGCCGAGAGCCTGGAGCTGGGGCAGGAGATCGACCCCCTCAGCCTGGACCATTTCTCCTGCACCCCCCTGGTGAGGGGACAATGGGGACAGGGGGGACAACAAAGATATGGTGGGATCAGAGGGTTGGGTTGAGTTGGGTCAGGATGGGATGGGATGGGATGGGTTGGGATGAGATGGGTTGGGTTGGGTTGGGTTGAGATGGGTTAGGTTGGGTTGGGTTGAGATGCGTTGGGTTGAGATGCGTTGGGTTGAGATGGGTTGGGTTGGGTTGGGTTGAGATGGGTTAGGTTGGGTTGGGTTGAGATGCGTTGGGTTGAGATGCGTTGGGTTGGGATGGGTTGGGTTGGGATGGGTTGGGATGAGATGGGTTAGGTTGGGTTGGGTTGAGATGCGTTGGGTTGAGATGCGTTGGGTTGGGATGGGTTGGGTTGGGATGGGTTGGGATGAGATGGGTTAGGTTGGGTTGGGTTGAGATGCGTTGGGTTGAGATGCGTTGGGTTGGGATGGGTTGGGTTGGGATGGGTTGGGATGAGATGGGATAGGTTGGGTTGGGTTGAGATGCGTTGGGTTGGGATGGGTTGGGTTGGGATGGGTTGGGTTGGGATGGGTTGGGTTGGGATGGGTTGGGATGAGATGGGATGGGTTGGGTTGGGATGGGTTGGGTTGGGATGGGTTGGGATGAGATGGGTTGGGTTGGGATGGGTTGGGTTGGGATGGGTTGGGTTGGGATGGGTTGGGATGAGATGGGTTGGGTTGGGATGGGTTGGGTTGGGATGGGTTGGGTTGGGTTGAGATGGGTTGAGATGCGTTAGGTTGGGATGCGTTGGGTTGAGATGGGTTGAGATGCGTTAGGTTGGGATGCGTTGGGTTGGGATGGGTTGGGTTGGGATGGGTTGGGATGAGATGGGTTGGGTTGGGTTGGGATGGGTTGGGTTGGGATGGGTTGGGTTGGGTTGAGATGGGTTGAGATGCGTTAGGTTGGGATGCGTTGGGTTGGGATGGGTTGGGTTGGGTTGAGATGGGTTGAGATGCGTTGGGTTGGGATGCGTTGGGTTGGGATGCGTTGGGTTGGGATGGGTTGGGTTGGGTTGAGATGGGTTGAGATGCGTTAGGTTGGGATGCGTTGGGTTGGGATGGGTTGGGTTGGGATGGGTTGGGATGAGATGGGTTGGGTTGGGATGGGTTGGGTTGGGATGGGTTGGGTTGGGTTGGGTTGGGATGGGTTGGGTTGGGTTGAGATGGGTTGAGATGGGTTGGGTTGGGATGGGTTGGGTTGGGATGGGTTGGGTTGGGTTGAGATGGGTTGAGATGCGTTAGGTTGGGATGCGTTGGGTTGGGATGGGTTGGGTTGGGATGGGTTGGGTTGGGATGGGTTGGGTTGGGTTGAGATGGGTTGGGTTGAGATGGGTTGGGTTGGGATGAGATGGGTTGGGTTGGGTTGAGATGGGTTGGGTTGAGATGGGTTGGGTTGAGATGGGTTGGGTTGGGATGAGATGGGTTGGGTTGGGTTGAGATGGGTTGGGTTGAGATGGGTTGGGTTGAGATGGGTTGGGTTGGGATGGGTTGGGTTGAGATGAGATGAGTTGGGATGGGTTGGGTTGAGATGAGATGAGTTGGGATGGGTTGGGATAGGATTGGGATGGGTTGGGATAGGATTGCGATGGGATGGGATTGAGTTGGGATGGGTTGGGATGAGATGGGATGGGTTGGGATGGGTTGGGATGGATTGGGATGGGTTGGGATGGGTTGGGATGAGATGGGATGGGTTGGGATGGGTTGGGATGGATTGGGATGGGATGAGATGGGATGGGTTGGGATGGGTTGGGATGGATTGGGATGGGATGAGATGGGATGGGTTGGGATGGGTTGGGATGGATTGGGATGGGTTGAGATGGGATGGGTTGGGATGGGTTGGGATGGATTGGGATGGGTTGAGATGGGATGGGTTGGGATGGGTTGGGATGGGATTGGGATGGGTTGGGATGGGATTGGGATGCGATGGGATGGGATTGGGTTGGGATGGGATTGGGATGCGATGGGATGGGATTGGGATGGGTTGGGATGGGATTGGGATGCGATGGGATGGGATTGGGATGGGTTGGGATGGGATTGGGATGCGATGGGATGGGATTGGGTTGGGATGGGATTGGGATGCGATGGGATGGGATTGGGTTGGGTTGGGATGGGATTGCGATGGGATGGGATTGGGTTGGGTTGGGATGGGATGGGATTGGGTTGGGTTGGGATGGGATTGCGATGGGATGGGATTGGGTTGGGATGGTTTGGGATGAGATGGGATGGGTTGGGATGGGATTGGGATGGGTTGGGATGGGATTGGGATGCGATGGGATGGGATTGGGTTGGGTTGGGATGGGTTGGGATGAGATGAGATGGGTTGGGATGGGTTGGGATGGGATTGGGATGGGTTGGGATGGGATTGGGATGGGATTGGGTTGGGATTGGGTTGGGATGGGATTGCGATGGGATGGGATTGGGTTGGGATGGGATGGGATTGGGTTGGGTTGGATGGGATGGGATTGGGTTGGGATTGGGTTGGGATGGTTTGGGATGAGATGGGATGGGTTGGGATGGGATTGGGATGGGTTGGGATGGGATTGGGATGCGATGGGATGGGATTGGGTTGGGTTGGGATGGGTTGGGATGAGATGAGATGGGTTGGGATGGGTTGGGATGGGATTGGGATGGGTTGGGATGGGATTGGGATGGGATTGGGTTGGGATTGGGTTGGGATGGGATTGGGATGGGTTGGACTGGGATGGGTTGG
The DNA here is from genome assembly GCA_033556795.1 of Tapera naevia. Taxonomy (NCBI): domain Eukaryota; kingdom Metazoa; phylum Chordata; class Aves; order Cuculiformes; family Neomorphidae; genus Tapera; species Tapera naevia. The sequence continues at coordinate 5,307 of JAUMJJ010000978.1, read as the reverse complement.
GATGGGTTGGGATGGGATGGGTTGGGATGGGATTGGGATGGGTTGGACTGGGATGGGTTGGGATGGGTTGGGATGGGATGGGTTGGGATGAGATGAGATGAGTTGGGTTGGGTTGGGTTGGGATGGGATGGGTTGGGATGGGATGGGATGTGTCAGGTGACCCTTGGGGCTCCCCCGTGGTGACAGCCCCGTCCCCTCCCCCCAGATGTGGGCCTGTGCCCTGGGTCACGGCGAGGTGGCCGAGCGGCTGTGGCGCTGGGAGCCGCGGGCGCTGCTGGTGCCCGACCGGAGGGGGCGGCGCCCGCTGGGGCTGGCGCTGGCGCGAGGGCACCGCGGGCTGGCCCGGCGCCTGCACCGGCTGCTGGCACCGAGGGAACCAATGGCACTGAGGGAACCAACGGAACCGGCGGAACCGGTGGAACCAACGGCACCGGTGGAACCAACGGCACCGAGGGAACCGGTGGAACCAACGGCACCGATGGAACCAATGGAACCGATGGAGCCAACGGAACCAACAGAACCAACGGCACCGAGGGAACCGGTGGGCACCGAGAGAACCGACGGAACCAACGGAACCAATGGAACCGATGGAGCCAAACGGAACCAACAGAACCAACGGCACCGAGGGAACCGGTGGCACCGAGAGAACCGACGGAACCAACGGAACCAATGGAACCGATGGAGCCAACGGCACCGACGGAACCGATGGCACTGATGGCACCGGCAGCACCGATGGCACCGATGGCATTGATGGAACCAACGGCACCGACGGAATCGATGGCACCGATGGCGCCATCGTCCCCCGCTGTCCCCTCGCCGCGCTCCGCCAGCCCCGACACCGGTACCGCAGTGTCACCGCGGCCCCTCTGCCGCAGGGTCCCCTCCTTGTCACCAGCATCTTCTTCCATGTCCCCAGGTGTCCCCAGACCCCTCAATGTACCCCTGCGTGTCCCCAAGCCCCCCGGGGTGTCCCCAGGGTGCCCACTGTTCCCCTGAAGTGTCCCCAACCCTTCCCGAGGTGTTCCCGAGCCCCCCTGATGTTCCCACCCCCCTGTAGTGTGTCCCTGTGTGTCACCAGGTGTCCCCAAGGTGTCCCTGTCCTCCAGGTGTCCCCCAGGTGTCTTCTATCCCCCCAGGTGTCCCAAGGTGTCCCCTGTCCCCCCAGGCCTCAGCTCTCCCAGCAGCCTCTCGTCCCCTCTGAGCTCTCCGAAGGCCCCCCCGGCTCTGCCCCCCCCGACGACGAGGGTTGGGGGGCGCCCGATGGCGACGACGCCCTCCAGGTACCCAGGACAGGGGGACCCCCCAACTTTGGGGACCCCGAGATTTGGGACCCTCAAGGTGGGGGCGCGGGAGGCTGGCATCTGGTTTTGGGGACCCCCCTGAATTTGGGGGCCTCCAAGATCGGGGACCCCCAAGATCGAGGATCCTAAATTTGGGATCCCCCAAGTTTGGGGACCTTTAGGTTTGAAGACCCCCTGAAGTTGGGGACCCCCAAGATCGGGAACCCCCAGGCCTGGGGCCTCTTGGGGTTGGGAACCCTCAAGATTGGGGACCCCCAAGGAGGGGGGTCCCCGAGTTTGGGGACCCCTAAGATTGGGGACCCCCAGTCCCCCAGTCCCCCCAATATTGTCCCCTTTCCCCCCCCCCCAGGCCGAAGTGGTGACGCTGGCGCAGCAAATCCTGGAGGCCACACCCGAGCGGATCAAACGGGGGGTGACGGGGAGACTGGGGACACTGGGGACACTGGGGATGGGGGCACTGGGGGCACCAGGGATAGGGGGATACTGGGGACAGTGGGGAAGGAGACAGGGACAGTGGGACACTGGGGACAGGGGGGGACACTGGGAATGGGGGCACTGGGGACACCGGGGATGGGGACACTGGGGACACTGGGGGTGGGGACACCAGGGATAGGGGGGACACTGGGGGTGGGGACATTGGGGACAGGGATAGTGGGACAGGGGGGACACTGGGGAGGGGGGGCATTGGGGACACTGGGGATGGGGACACTGGGGAGAGAGGGGACCGTGGGAACAGGGACGCTGGGGACAGGGACAGTGGGGACACTGGGGACACTGGGGCCAGCGGGGTCAGGGCCAGCGGTGACAGGGACCCAGGGGACCCCGGTGCCCCCCGGGCTGGGCGTGGGCCATGGCCTGGTTGGCCTCGTACCTGGAGAGCGTGGACAGAGCCCCCCCCACCCCCAGCAGGTATTGGGGGGGTGGGGAACCCCAAAACTAGGGGGGAACACACCCCAAAACTGTGGGGGACACCCCAAATGGGGGGGGGGGGGGGGAAACTGGGGGGAGTGGGACAAAACTGAGGGGGACCCTGAAACTTGGGGGACCCCAAATCCATGGGGGAGGGACCTAAAAACTGGGGTGGGACACCCCAAAACTGGGAGGGACACTTCAAAGCTGGGGGGGGGGAGGAGAGCAAAACTGGGGAGGGCGACACAAAACGGAGAGGACCCCAAAAACAGGGGGGGGTGTGTCAGAAACGAGGGAGACACCCGAAACTGGAGGGGGGGTGCAAAACTGGGGGACCCCAAAATCTAGGGAGGGACAAAAACTGAGAGGACCCAAAACTGGGGGTGGGACCCCAAATCCAGAGCACCCCAAAATCCCACGTGGGGGTCCTGTGTCCCCCCAGTAATCCCAATGGGGGGGTCCCTGAGACACCCCAGTATCCTTGGGACCCCCCGATCTCCCCATGGGGGGGCTCCCCAAATTCACTTGCACCCTTTGGGGGGGTCCCCACATCCTTTTGCACCCCAATATCGCAATGGGGGGGTCCCCCACATCCTGTGTCCCCATGGGGGGGGGGCCCTCATCCTATGAACCCCAAATATCCCTATGGCTGGGTGGGGGGTCTCCTTATCCTTTTGCACCCCAATAACCCCATGAGGGAGGAATCCCTGACACCCCCCCTTTTCTTTCTCCCCCCTCAGAGCTGCACCCAGTCTCGGGGTGCCCCAGGGGGGGTCTCGGATCGAGGGGTGTCGTCCCCCCTGTCCCCCCCCCCAACTTCAGCCGCGGTTGGGCGAGTTCCTCAACGCTTCTCCTCCCTCTTTGGGGGGGGGTCCCGGGGGGTCCCCGAAAGCGGCGCCGTCGCCCTCCTCACGCTCACGGAGCCGGAGCAGCGCGAGCTCTACGAGGCCGCCCGCCTCGTCCAGGGCACCTTTCGCAAGTACCGGGTGCGCCCCAGAACCCCCCCCTGCACCCCAAAACGCACCCATCGCACCTAAACCCCCCCTGCACCCAAAAACCCCCCCGTACCGCAACTCCCTTGGCCCCCCAAATCCCCTGTACCCCAAAACAGCCCCTGTACTCCAACCCCTGTGCACCCCAAAACAGACCCTCCGCACCTAAACCTCCTGTACCCTAAAACCACCCTTTGCACCCCAAAACAACCCCTGTACTCCAACCCCTGTGCACCCCAAAACATGCCCCCGTACCCCAAAACCACCCCCTTGGACCCCAAACAACCCCTGTACTTCAACCCCTGTGCACCCAAACATGCCCCCCGCACCTAACCCCCCTGTACCCCAAAACCACCCCCTTGCACCCCAAAACACTTCCGTACTCCCACCCCCACGTGCACCCCAAAATGTGCCCCTTGCACCTAAACCCCCCGCACACCAAACCCCACCGTACCCCAAAACCACCCCCTTGGACCCCAAAACAACCCCTGTACTCCAATCCCCCCCTGTACCCCCAACTTCCCCCCCGCACCCAAAACATGCCCCCCACACCTAAACTCCCCCGCACCCCAAAACCTCCAAACCCCCCTCCATACTCCACACCCCCCTGCACCCCAAACCTCCCTCCGCACCCCAAAACAGCCCCCAAACCCCCCAACGCTCCCCATAGGTCAAAACAGCCTCCCTGCCCCCCAAAACCCTCCCCGTACCCCAACCCCCCCCCCTACACCCCCAACCCCCCCACACACCCCCAAACCCCCCCTCTGCACCCCAAACTTCCCCCCAAATTTCTTGTGTCCCCCCCCAGGGCCGGAGGTTGAAGGAGCAGCAGGAGGTGGCGGCCGCCGTCATCCAGCGCTGCTACCGCAAATATAAACAGGTAATGGGGGCAGGGGGACCCCAAAACCACCCCCGGGACCCCCCCAAACACCCTGGGACCCCCCCCAAAACCCATAGGACACCTCCAAATTCTCAGGGACCCTCCCCAAAGTCTTTCCCCCCCACCTTAACACTCGCTCTTTGCCCCACAAGCTGACCTGGATGGCCCTGAAGGTAAGGGGGGACACACATCTGGATTTTGGGGTGCTGGGACCCCCCCATGGGGGAGTTTGGGGTGGGGGCTCCTGGATATGGAGAGGGGTCACCTGGATTCCAGGGGGTGCACTGGGATATCGGGGGGGCAGTTGGATATTGGGGGGGAGGGCACTTGGATTTTGGGGTGCTGGGGCCCCCCCCCATGGAAGGGGAATTTAGGGGGACACACGCGTTGCTGTCACCCATCGGTGCTGGTGTCACCCCTTAGATGTTGATGTTACCCACTGGGTTCCATTGGGTCTTGGTGTCACCCATTGGCTCCCGTTGGGTCTTGGCATCACCCATTGGGTTCCGTTGGTGTTGGTGTCACCCCGTTGGGGTCCAATGTCACCCATGGCTCCCACTGGGTGTTGATGTTCACCGTTGGGTGTTGGTGTCCCCCGTGGGCCCTGTTGGGCCCTGTTGGGTGTTGTTGGGTATTGTTGGGTGTTGGTGTCCCCTGTTGGGTCCCGTTGGGTGTATTTGAGTGTTGTGTCCCCTGTTGGTTCCTGTTGGGCCCCATTGGATGTTGTTGGGTGTTGGTGTCCCCTGTTGGGTCCCGTTGTCCCCTGTTGTCCCCTCTTGGGTCCTGTTGGGCCCCGTTGGGTGTTGGTGTCCCCGTTGGGTCCTGTTGGGCCCCGTTGGGTGTTGTTGTTGTTGGTGTCCCCATTGGGTCCTGTTGGGCCCCGTTGGGTGTTGTCAGGTGTTGGTGTCCCCTGTTGGGTGCCGTTGGGTGTTGTTGGTCCCCGTTGGGTGTTGGTGTCCCCTGTTGGGTGCCGTTGTCACTCACGGGTCCCCCCTCGCCCCCTGCAGTTCGCGCTGTTCCAGCGGATGACGCAGGCGGCCATCTTGATCCAGAGCAAGTTCCGGAGTTACGCGGAGCAGAAGCGTTTCCAGCGGCGGCGCCGCGCGGCCCTGCTCATCCAGCAGCGCTTCCGCCGGCACCGGGAGCGCCGGGAGAACCGGGAACACCGGGAGCAGCGCGACAGCAGGGGGGGGGCAGCGAGTGACAGGGAGCGGGGGTCCCACCC